>CAKLNU010000578.1:0-150000 GCA_922788865.1 Poeciliopsis turneri
CAAACAGTATAATGTAGTCACATCGCCCATACAACAATCACCATCATCGTATCCATCCACACCATCCAATAATATAACCCACCCTATCATGGTAATAACTATGAATATCACAGAAGATAAAATATATATATATATGAAGATTTGTATAGAATGGTGGTAGAAATATATATATAGAAATATGAAAAATATAAGTATAGAATGGTAGTATATATATAAACTTCTTCCAGTTTTTCATCACACTAATGAAAATAATTTAGGATTTATAAGAATATAGATATATATTATATATATATTTATATATAATGTTAGAGAATAGAGAGAAGAAAGAGGTGGTAAAGGTGGTAAGGTAGTAATAGGTGGTAGTAGAAGAGAAATAGGTAATGGTAGGTAGAGGTGAAGATAGAATATAATGTAATGAATTAGAATCACTCATTCCATATAAATAATATTATATACAATAATAATATAATATATATAACTGTACATAGAAAATATGAATAATAATAATAAATTAATAATATAATACATAGCTATAATATAATAGGTATGGAATTATAATAAATAATATAATATTATTCAATAATTTAGAATAATTCTAATAATAATAATAGTGGTATATATATATTTACATCTATATCTGTCTCCATCAAACATCAAATAACAACTAATAAGGTAAGATAATAATATATGTTAGATATTTCCAATAATAACTAATAATAATAGAATAAGGAATTAAAGTAAGTTCTGGCTCCGTTCTGCCACCTAATTCCCCGCCTGGCTGGGCCTTCTCTTCCGGCCCTGCTCCGTTCGGCCTGGGGCCCTCCGGCCTCCGTTCCGGCCTGCCTCCGGCTCTTCTTCTCAGCGTGGCTGGGCTCCAGCAGTTTCCCACCGCCCGGCGCTTTCTCTTCTATCTCGGGGATGCGTTTCTGGCCAAACAAATTTGGCTAGCGGAACACCCATAACACCACCGGAAAGCCCAGACACATGTAGTGTGCAGGTTGCTGGGCCTGGCTATGACGACGAGCTGTCAGCGCAGTCCGGTTCGGAACGGTCCAACAGACAGAGTTCGCCTCTAATCAGATCCAGAACGTTCTTTAGGGAGCCGAACATGGAAGAGGAACGAGTCCAATCGGAACCAGCTGCTGCTGAAAGAACCGGCTCCAGCACACCCGAACTGTTCTGGGTTCGGTTCTGGTCTGAAGCAAACCCAGCAGCATGTGGTTCTGTCGGTCCAAACTGGAGGTTCTGTTGGTTTGTTTCTCTGTTCCCCTTGATGCGGTTCTGGTTCTGGTTCGGATCAGCTTTAACCTGCTGACTGTATTGATTCTGATGGATCAATAATTGATTCATAAATATTTTCTCTGCTTCTGGTTCCCTGTTGCCCTGCAGGTAATTTCATTCCTGTTGGTTTCCTTTGGTCATTTTCCATAGAAATATTCCTGCTACTGGGAACACTGGGATCATTGGGAACACTGGGATCATTGGGATCATTGGGAACACTGGGATCATTGGGAACACTGGGATCATTGGGATCATTGGGAACACTGGGATCATTGGGAACACTGGGATCATTGGGAACACTGGGATCAGCCTCCAGGCTGTTTGTTGATTAGTTTTTGACTTTCTAAAGACTCTGTAGTTTGTATTTAGTCATCATTAATGTCTTCCAATGACATATAGTCATAATATTTTCAACTTTCCTGTCAACATTAAACATCTTTAAACTCAAACCTGTTGGCTGAGTGCTCAGTAGCGCCCCCTACCATCAGGCTCAGCAGCTTTTCTGGGAGAAACTGAGCCACTTTTATGTAACATGTACTTTTTTTCATGTTTCCTTGCAGCGTTGCTTTGATTCTTTCATGTTTAAGAAACTCTTTAGTCCCCGTTCAGCTGAGCAAAACGCTTGGGTGAACCTAGCCCCGCCTTCGAGGCGCAGCTCCTCCCCACTCAGCTTATTTTAACGAGACGCTTTAAATTAGATCTTCATGGAGACAGAAAACTGGCCTGTTGGGTTTAAAGCATCACGGTGGAGGTCAGGGGTCAGGGGGCCTTTATATTGCCCGAGGTGTCTGGACTTTCCTGGAATCTTCTAGACGTTCGGCTCACTGGTCACCAGCAACATCCTCAAACTGGGAACACTGAGGATTATCAGGATTTTGTTTCCATCTTGTTGCTGTTTGTTTCTTAAGCAGTTGGTCATGTGACGTCTGGTTGGTCATGTGATGCAGCACAGAATTGTGGGTCGAGAGCCGATTCTGGTCGTTTTTTCAACATGTTGAAACTGTAGAAAAGTGTGTTATCAGTCACGGAGCAAAATGAATGAGATTCAGTGGTATACATGCTAATGCATTAATGGTTGTGCTAGTTTTTAAACTTAGTATTTTTACTAACTTTGAAAACTATTAAAGTTTTAAAATTTGCTATTGGCTTCCCCTGGATGAATTATTCCTGATAAATTCTGGAGCACTAATTTTCTTTTTTATTTAAAGAAAATTAAATGTTAACTTGTTGACATTTTTGGTTTTCAACTGTTTAATTCTTCACTAGCTAGTTGTTTAGATTCATGCTTTTATTTTGAAGTTTCCTCTCCTTGCCCCCCTCTCAGCCCAGTCAGTATTTAGTGTAATGCTTTAGCATTAGCTCCTGCTAAATGTGATGTTGGTGTAGCGCTTTAGTGGCGCTGCTGTTTGATTGGCGCTAACTGTTAGCGTAGCTAAGGTTTAGCCAGCGGTGATGCTGTGATCGATATCGCAGCATCAGATTTTCTGACCCCATTTTCCTGACCAGACCAGCAGGTGTGACCTGGTGGTGCCAACTTCAGCCTGGGCCTGTTTGGGCCTGGTACTGTTTCAGCCGGGCTCCAGCTGCTTGTTGTCGGGTCCTGTGGTTCCGCTGAGGTCCAGATGTTTAACATTGGCAGGTTCTGTTGGTGTTGAAGCGGATCCAGAGCAGCTTGGTGTTCTGTCCGTCTGCCAGGTTGGTTCTGGTTCTGTTTGCTAACACAACCCGGTATCAGCACATGGGTTCAGCTGGACGATCCTCAGAGTGATGAGGAGTCGGGAAATGACTTTCTGGGCTTTATGGCAGCTGATGAGGCGTTCAGGGGCTTCAGGAAATCTCAGTGCAGATAGAGCTGTGGTGTGTTTGAGGAGCAGCAGAGACCTGGTCTGGGCTGGCCCAGATGTGGCCGCAGGGCGTGTCGGCGGCGGCCGCAGGGCGCGTCGCCGGGCCGCCTGCTGCAGCTATAAATATCCGCGGCTGCAGCCACATCACAGGAAGGTTTAACCCCGCGCTGCCTGCCTGGGGGAGCCGGCCTTCCACTCCGAGCAGCTCGGTGGAAAAAGTGACGGCTGCATTGGTTTAGCACTCCAGCTTCATCTTCTGAAGCTGTGGAACTGGTTGTTCTGTCACATCACTGGGAAATGAGAGCTGACTGGTTCCCAGGTGAAGCTCAGGATCACAAAGGGAAAAAGAATAAAAACAAAGAAAATTCATAGAAAGATAAGAATCACCTGAAATCTGTCAGCGTTTGGAAACCTCTACTGTTCTGTGCTAACGCTGTGCTAACACCCGTTAGCATGGAATCAGCTCTAAAATGATTTTTAATAACTGCTGTAATTCTCGGTTATCGATCCATAACTTTGTCTATGGATCGATTAGCTTCGATTTCTGAATATTGGTGGATTGATTATTGGCATGAACAGATCAGGTTCTGCTGCTTGACTTTGTGGTAAAAGTTGATCTTCCTGTTGTTGGGAAAGTGAATCATTTCTGTTCAATGAAACCAAAGAGAAGCTGAGAAACTGACAGCCTGGAGATGGGTGAGCTGTTATCTGAAAAGTGCGGTGTGCATTTACATTAAGCACCCCTGAGAAAACTGTAGAGACTCCACAGAACGTCTGGATGGAGAAGATCAATGTCCTGACAGACCCTCAGGTCTGAACTTGGACTAGACCGTGCTCTGATCTAACCCATCCCATAATATCTCCAGCTTGTTGCCCTGCTTTTTGCTAGCTGCTAGTAGCTGCATTATATCTGCCAGTTCAGTGACTCCTGAACCTGAACTGGTTCATTTGGGTTAGTCAAAGTAAAGAGGCTAATTAGAGATGAGCGTCACACTTTAAAGTTTTTATCAGCAGGAATCTGTTTCCTTGCACTTCCTGCTGATTTATCACTGAAAACTCCAAAATAAAAGTCTGTTTGGACCTGGACGTGTGAGCACTTTGCTTGTTTTGGTGTTTGATGAGAATCTCCTCTCTGATTGGCTGCAGGCAGAACTGGAACATTTGGTCCAGACGGCAGCCAATCAGAGGAAATGAGATTAGCGTCGCGCTAATCAGAGTCACGGCCGCCCAGTTTGGACGGTTCTGGTAGAATCTGACCCGCTGGAGCGGGGTCGGGTTCTGAGTAGAGGAAAGTTTACCCAGACATGCTGGACTGTCACCATGGCAACCCATGCAGGTTAGGGAACCGGTACCGAACCAGTAGAACCGGGCAGGTGGATCTGCACGTATTCATCAGAATAAAAGTTCTGATCCAGGATCCGTTTCTCTGAGTGACCAGCAGGGGCAGCCAGAGAGTCCGGTTCTGATGGGTCTGATGTCCGGTCCGGTTCTGATAGAAAGTTTCAACCGGAACACAGATCGGGTTCTGGAGGTTCTGATCGGCAGCCCGGTTCTGGTAACTTCGGTCTCAGGGTTTATTGATCTGCTAATCACCATGGTAACGGCTGGAGTTCTGATAGTTTGGACTTTTGGGTCTGTTCAGAACCCGAACAGAACCGAGTTCTGAACAGAACCAGATCAGATAATTTCACTTATTGATCCATAATTTAATGAGTTCCTTCAGAACCGGGTCTGGACCCGACTTTAATTTGTATTTATTTTTATGGTTTTACAGAACCAGAACCGGGTCTGCTGATTGTTTTAATGCTGCAAAACTCTGGGTTCCAGTTCTGTCCGGGTTCTGCTTGAATCTGGATCAGGTTCTGTTGTGTAACCGGGTCAGAGGAGCGGTTCTGGTTTTATAACCAGAGATTACATTCTGAGTGGGTTAATGTGTAACAGAGTTCTGGTTTGGAAGTGGATCAGAACCAGCTGCTGGTTAAAGCTCCAGCTCTGCTCATGTCTGGTCGCTCGGGTTCTCCAGAACCAGACCCGCTCCAGGTTCTGCCGACCCTCCCTTTGTGCCTGTGGGCCCGGTTCTGTTTCTGGCCCGCTCTGAAGTGGACTTCATCTGCCCAGTTTGGACGGTTCTGGTAGAATCGTTCTGGTAGAACTCGAGCAGCTGGGTTCTGTTCGGTCAGAACCCAGAGGATGGATCAGAACCGGCTGAAAACAGTTCTGATGGTCTGTGGAGACCGGACTGAGCAGCCTGATCGGTTCTGACCCAATCTGACCCGTTCCCAGTGATGCATCAGAGTGTTGCGTGAGAGGCGCCGGTCAGAGGTTCTGGTTCCGCTCAGCAGAACCACTCAGTGCCAGAGCAGAACTGAGGTCCAGCTGCAGAACCTCCAGAACCTCCGTCTACAGAACCGGTTCTGTCTCTGAGGAATATCGGACTGGTTCTAAATTGCTGGATCCATTTGGATCAGAACCAGTTCTGAATGGCAGAGATGTGGAGTTTCTGCCACCTGAAACTGTTGGTTCTGGTTCTGGTTACCTGCAGCATGGGCAAGGTCCGATTTTCTTATCAGTTCTGCAGAACTGCTGCGTCAGTCGGGGCAGGTCCGGGTCAAAGGTCAAACAGATGGAGCAGGTGAGCTGGAGCTCAGTACTGGGTCGGGTCCGGTGGATGTAGCAGTTGGATCCAACAGAACCGCCTGCTTCTGATCCAGACCAGACGGAACCGGGCTGGGGGGACATGTACGTCCTGTGCATCCTGGCCGTCCTCACGGTCCACAGCCTCCTCAGGAAGCGGGTCGGTACCGGGCCGGACAGAACCTCTGAGGCTGCAGGGACAGAGGAGAAGGTTCTGGAGGATGGAGTCGGGTCGGCGGGCAGAGGGAGGACCCAGGTCCAGGTGAGGAGCAGAACCAGGCTGGGAAATAAACCCGGAGCAGTTTAAGGTTCTGGTTCTGGTTCTGATTCTGGTTGGAGAATAAATGTTTGCATTGAAGTCATCAGTAGTTAGTCGGGACAGCTAGCCAGGAAGTTAGCTTCACAAGCTCCATTCGCATCAGCTGTTAAAAACATTAGCAGAAGCTAACGCTAACATTAAGACTGCAGCTTCTGGTTTTATTTAAATTCAGCAGCACAGCTGCTTTGAAATTCAAGTTGCTGATAAAACGTAGCATCAGCTAATGCTAACTGGTGTTAGTTAATGCTAATGCTTGTTTCCACAGTGCGAAAAGAACCATTAAGATGGGTCACTTCCTGGCTGTTTCCACGGAAACGAACCACAAAAGTGACTGTCAGGAGAAACCAGAGCGTTTCAGTGATGTCACTTCCTGTCAGCTTACCCCTGGCTGTTTCATCATCATGATGAAGAGGATATTCAGTCCGATCACATCCTCCAGCTAAGCTAGCAAATGCTAGTTAGGCTAATATTTAGTTAGCATAAATATTTTTGTTTGAACTAAACATTGAGGATGAAGCTGAAGATTCATAGAAACGTCTGAAAAGCATAAAGGTGAAAATGTGACTGAAGGCTTTTTGCTCTTCATCTCATGAATCAGCTGCTTGTCTAAACACTGAAATAAATGTAACAGAAACTCGACGAAGCTGAAGCGGCTTCACGTTTTTTCCTCCGTGACGTCACGAAGCCAGATCAGCCAATCAGCAGTGCAGCAGGTGGGGGAGGGGCCGCTGCTGAAATATTAATCAGTCTGTGGAGGAGGAGCTTCAGGGGGCGTGATGCTGCTCTGCTGTTGCTAGGGAGACGGAGGGAGGAAGCAGATAGTGTGTGTGTGTGTGTGTGAGAGCCTGCTGCCATTTGTCGCCATAAAGCTGCAGCTCTGAGGAAGATGAAGGGATGAAGCTGCGGGGAGGTAAGGATGGATGGATGGATGGATGGATGGATGATGGATGGATGATGGAGGAGCGGCTGCAGCGGCGGCTGCAGCGGCTGCAGCGGCTGCAGCAGCAGACATGCGGCTCTGTAACCTGATGCAGCTGCTCCAGTTTCTGCAGTCTGACGGTCACAGCGTTTCCCTCCCGTCTTTAAGCTGCTCAGCTAGCAGCTAGCAGCAGGTGGGGGTGGGGCCTCAGCAAGGTATTTTGGTAGCCTTCTTGGCTTGGAAGTCAGGCAGAGCTGCTGATCAGTATTGATCAGCTGGTATTGATCTTTCCAGAGGAGGCCGATGCTTCCAGCCTGACCTGTCGACCTTTGACCCAGCAGGTTCTGGTTCTGTTAAACAACTGGTTCTGTTCAGGGAGAGAAAAGTAATGAATGATTCTCTGAAATTGCATAAAAATAACTCAAATATTTTTAGTTATTGTATTAAAAACTATTCAGTTTTTCACTGAGATCATTTAATATATTAAACCAGAAACAAAACAACTTAAATCGTCATCATTTAAAAAGTCGCTCAGTTTCCACAGCTAATAATTTAATTTGACCCAAACGGATCGGATCGTTTTCATTTGTGAAAAATATCAAATGTTTTCAAGATTTGCCCACAAAAACTAAATCAAAGGCTGGTTCTGACCCGGTTCTGATCCGGTCCTGCTGCTGGTTCTGACCCGGTTCTGATCCGGTCCTGCTGCTGGTTCTGACCCGATCCTGTTGCTGGTTCTGACCCGGTTCTGCTCCGTGGATTTCTGGGTCGTGTTCAACTGACGTTAGATGAGAGCAAACTGGTTTCTGGTTTCTGTCACTAACCAGTGGCTCTACTGGTTAGTGACTCTGTTGCCATGGCAACACCATTGATGGACAGTTAAAGGATCAAAGGTAGGAACTAATACAGCCGATCGATATTGGTGATCGAACAGTGAAAATGAAAGCTGATGGTTTTAACGACGGCGCTGTTTTGGGATGAAACTGGTTTTTACAGAGGTCAGTGAATGCAGCGCTGCCCTGAAACGAAACTTTAAATTTTAAACTATTTATGTTTAGCTCTCTGTTGCCATGGTAACATGAGTCCGTTCTGTCTGCACCGGTTCTGATCGTTGTTCCTGGTCTGAAGGTTTGGACCCGAGCTTCAGTCAGACCGACCCACCAGGAGGTTCTGATGGCGATCGGACCGAAGCGCGGAAGATCCTCGATAAGTTATTGGTGATCGATAGAAGTTCCGCCTGCCGGTTCTGACCCGCCCATCTATTGGACCATCTGCTGCTGGGATTATCAGATTATCTTCATCCCGACCAGCTGCTCTGGGTCGGTCCGATCTGAAGCGGGTCGGTGGTTCCGAGCGGATGGCAGGACGGCAGCATGCTGTGCTGGGTGGGAACGCTGATCAATAAGCGCTGGCTGGACCGGCGCCGGTCCGGACGGGCAGCGGAGCGGAAGACCCGCCTTGGAGCGGTAAGGTCCGCTGCAGTTCTGGACCAGATGGTTCCGATTAGCGGGTCCGTCCTTAGCCAATCAGAGAGCCAATCTCTGAGGGCTGTGGTCCAGTCGGGTCCACGGTACCGGTTCTGGTGAACTCTGCGGTTTGAGGTCTAACTGAAGGTTTCATTAGGGACAAACTGGTGGGTCCATTTGTACATCCAGAACCTCCGGTCCATTTGTAACTGCAGGGTGTTTTGGTTCTCTGGTTCTACCTGCGGTTCTGGTCGGTCCATTTGGGTCGCGGTTGTGTTCAGGACTTAGTGAAAATCGTTTTGAAGGAAATCATTTTCCATGTTAAACTCCCATTAAATCCACGGCGCTCTTCCTGCCAGCAGGGGGAGCTGTGCTGCTGTGCTGCAGCCTGCACATGTTTTAATGTTTGTTTGGTTCCTGGTTCTGCAGCCGGTCCAGCGGTCCAGCGCTCTGCTCAGCCCGGCGGTCATGTTCGGAACCAGACAGAGTTGGGACATCGTTCACGCCCCCTGCCTGCAGGAGCTCTGGAAGAAAGACCTCTCATTGGACGGTGAGTGAGAGGGCGGGGCCTGCGGGCACCAGCCTGGCTGCATTCCTCCCTGACAGGTGACCCGGACCGGCAGGAGGAACAGGTGAGCCGATCGGTTCTGATGGGTTTTCTGCCTCTGGAGGGGAAAACACTGGAGCCATTGATCCGGTGCGAGCTGCACATTCCCAGGTGTGTGTGTGTGTGTGTGTAGGGGTGTGTGTGTGTGTGGGGTGTGTGTGTGTGTGTGTAGGGGTGTGTGTGTGTGTGTGTAGGGGTGTGTGTAGGGGTGTGTGTAGGGGTGTGTAGGGGTGTGTGTGTGCGCGCGCTTAGAGAGTTTCTGATCCGTTTCCTGTTTCTGTCTGAGAACCAGAGCTAATGCTCAACCTTCACGCTGATTCCTGTCAAACCGGGTTCGGTACCGGTCTTGGTTCTGGATCAGAGGAGCTCTGCTCCGATTTGCTAGTCAGGCCGTCTGCTCAGGTTGAGCCTGCAGTCAGCTGCTCAGTGCCTCAGCCAGACAGGAGGTGGCGCTCTCCATCCTGTGTTGTTGCAGCTCAGGATGCTATGCTAATTGGCTAGTTGCCAGTTAGCATAGCACATTAAGGTGCTACACCAATATGGTATTTAGCAGATGCTAACGCTAAAGTTTAAGAATCAGGCAGTAAATCTGCATTCAGAATTTATTTGGAAAAATTAATTTCGGGGATGCTAGCTGTGCTAATAATCTTCAAAATGATCTGAAGCGCTAAACTCACAATTAGCCCTGTTAGCGGATTAGCTGGCTTGTGTCCACCGGTATTCATTAGCATCAAGAATTCAGGGTGATGATCAGGATGCTGCAGCTCTCTGATAGTTGCTGATAGACAGCAGGTTTCTCCTCTGGTTCTGTTTGTTTGCTGAAGGTTTGCAGAAAAACGGTTGAATGTAGAAACTTTAGGACGTTTCTAAAGATGAAATGAATGAATCTGAACTAATCAGAGAACCGGGTTGATCAGAACCGGGTCGGTTCTGTTTGTGGTTCTACAGGTGGGTCAGTAGTTGTTGGAGCAGGTTCAGCTGCAGCAACATGTCCCCCCTCGTCCTGGTCTCCATGGCAACAGGTCGAAGGTCAGTCCGCGGCTCGAGACGCAAACGGATAAAAATGGAGCAAAGCTTTCGACACACAGCCGGGATTGTTCTCCGGCCGGCCAGAGTTCAGAGTTCAGAGAGACTGGAGCCGAAGCAAATCGACTCTGTGTGAGGGGGTCAGAGGTCACTTGCTGCTGCTAACTGGGCTAACCCTTTAACTGTGTGTGTGTGTGTTGCAGCCAGCTCAGTGGACTTCCTGATGAGTGATGGTGAAGACGACAGCTCCGGCTTCCTGTCTCTGCCTGCGGCCGCCTTCTCACAGCGCCCTCCTCTGACCGCTGAGCTCAACGCCAGCTCGTCCCACCAGCTGCTCATCCAGGTAAACCGTCCTGCAGGGGGCGCCGCTCTGCGAACAGCAGCTGAACGCAGACGGAGCGGGTACTAATGAGTTCTGTCAGAACGTGTCAGTGTGAGGCTGGGTGGAGGTCAGGGGTCAAACCCTGGTGGAGAGCCACGGAGCGTTGATGCTGTCGATTCTGATCTGCCGTTCCCACTGCTGCCACTAGAGGGCAGCATCGCTTGTCGATAGAAGAACTGATGCTTCATGTGAAAACTTTAAAATCCTTCAGCTGATTCCTGGTTATTGTAGCTCTGCAGGCTGAGAGCAACTTGTTTTGACACTTTAGGCCCCGCCCCTTCTGTTCCACCTGTTCGGCCATTTTTGTTGCTTCATAGCAGAGGAGCGATTATCGACTCGTCCATCCAGTCTGACATGGAGCCAGAAAAGGAATGAACTGGTCTGAAAAACGAGGCTCTGCATAGTTAGCCAGTTAGCTAATGCTAGCACCAGGAATGTCACTGCATGGCATTTTTTTCTTCTGAATACATGATCCACATAGAAACTACTAATGTAGTAATGGTATAAACAAAGCAGTACCGCTAACACAGCGCTAACACAGCGCTAACACACAGCGCTAACAGAAGTTACGATGCTACTGCTAGCAAAGCAATGGTCAGGATGTGACATCAACACAGTGAAGCAAATCCTGAGACAGTTTTTCATTTTAGGTTAGCATTTAGCTTAGCACTTACTGAGTCATCGTTTCTTCAGAAAGAACTGAAGCTAGCAGAGGTCACTGAACCGCTTGACCTTGGAGAGATCCATCCGTCCGTCTCTCTGTCCGTCCGTCTCTCTGTCCAGTGTCTTCCTAACTGTCCTGTTTCCCTCCATGCCGTCTCGTCCTGCAGAGAGTCTCCTGGTCCTGCTGCTGGACGCCTGTCAATGTAAAAACCTTCATCATTTCTATCCTCATCCTCCTGGTTCTGACCTACCTCAGTCTCTCTCCGTAGATGACCTTTGACCTCTGACCTCTAGAGCATAGTGCCCTGTAGAACAGTCACCTGCTGTTGCTGCAGTCTCATCCGGTGTGTGTGTGTTCAGACTCTGCAGGACAAGGTGTGTGAGCTTCAGGCCCGTTTCGGCTTGGAAGAGGTTTCCTGCCAGCAGGGGGGCGGAGCTTGGACGCAGGGGGAGGAGCCTCTGCTGGCCACGCCCACAGGTGACACAGTTAAACTGATTCTGATCCCAGACCTGAACCTGGATTTGGGTCCAGAACCTTCAGCACTGACCGAACCAATCGGAGCGTAGGCCGACGCCTGACCCGGTTCTGGTTCTGTTCCTGTCTGGTTTTAGGTGTGAAGCCGAATCCGGACCATTTCAGCCGACCCGAAGAGGAGCAGCTCGTCTCTCGGCTGCACACACAGGTACGTCTGCAGAACCGGGCCGACTGGTTCTGTGGTTCCGGTCCAGCTGACCGGCGGTTCTGCCTGCAGGTGGCGGCGCTGGAGCAGAAGCTGCTGGATCGGACTCAGGAGGTGGAGAGACTGCGCTCTGAACTGGTGAGAACCACTGGGTCCAGAACCTGAAACTCAAAGTTCTGACCCAAACTTGGGCTCTTTGGAAACTCTGGGATCAGATTTGGACCCGAAACCGAGTCAGAACCGAACAAGAAGTTCTCACTGCAGCTTTAATCTCAGCTTCAGACCCACGCCGTTCGGTTACCGTGGCAACACAACCAGCGGGAGTAACTGGTCCGATCATCTGATGAGTCTTTATCATGTGATTCATTGATCGATCAGACTGATTGGATCGATCATTTCCTTAATCTATAAATAAGTAAATATTTAATCTTTTATCAGAACTTTCGCCTTCACATCTTTAACTTCTCTAAACGCTGAGATTATAATCTAATCTAATCTCCCGGCTCCATCCGGAGCTGATAGACGGTCCTCTCTGTGAGAAGCCGCCGTAACGTCGCCACCTGTCCTGCAGGGGGCGACAGACCTGGAGAAGCAGCTGGAGCGGCTGCTGCTGGAGAACGAGCGTCTGAAACAGGAGCTGAAGTCACGCAGGAGCTCAGAGCTTCAGCCTGACGCCGCGGCGGACGGCTGCAGCCGCTGCAGCCGCTGCAGCCGCGCCTGCGACCATGCTCAGGTGAGTCGGCCTCGGGCGCCGCCGCGGCATCGGGCTAGTCTGACTCCGCCCACTGCGTCTGCGCTGCAGGAGGCAGAGGCGCTGCGGCGGGAAGCGGCGTCCTGGGAGAGTCGGGCGCGGCAGCGGGAGCAGCGGCTTGCCGAGCTGCAGCAGGAGCTGCAGGAGAGCACCTGCAGAGCGGAGGCGCTGCAGCTGCAGCTGGACGACAGCAGGAGGCGCCGCAGCGAGGGAGAGCAGAAACTGCATCTGCGACTGCAGGAGTGCGAAGAAGAGCTGGCCAGACAGGCGGTGGCGCCCCCTAGAGTCAAGGTAAGGAAATGGATGAAAGAGAAGCAGAAATCTGATGGAGCGATCCGCCACACTGCTGCAGCAGCTGGTGTTGCTGCAGCAGCTGGTGTTGCTGCAGCAGCTGACCCAGCCTTGCGCTCCTCTGCAGGTGGTGACCCAGACGGTGCAGGTGGAGTCGGCCGACTCGCAGAAGGCGCTGGTGGAGCTGCAGGTGAAGAACGGGTCGCTGCAGGAGCAGCTGTCGCTGCAGAGGCAGCTGCTGCGCGAGCTGGAGGCGCAGCTGCACGACTCGCAGCGCACCTGCACTCAGCTCCGGACTCAGGTGAGAGGCCTCTGCTTCCCCTCCTCTGATTGGCCATTGTGTGTGGGGCTGGGCGTGGCGCACCACCCTGACAGCCAATCAGAAGCATCCAAGTGTCGCAGCTCACCTGTGTTTCTCTCACCTGTCCGGCTGCAGCTGCGCCTCTGTGGCCTTTTATCCACGGCTGTCAGCAACGCAAAGAGCCGATTGGATCCCGGGTTGTCCAAGGTTGGCCCCGCCCCCTGTGATGTCATCCCCCAGATGAACTGGAGCTGCAGTTCATCTGGATCTGCAAACCAGAGCAAAAAACTCAAAATAACTTCAGTGATTAAATTAATCAGATGTTTCTTTTGCTCTGCGTGGTTAAAAAACAAAACAATAGAAGAATATAAATTTATTTCCTGTCAGTCACATTACTGAGTTACTTTTGAATTATCTTCAGATTTATTTACTACTTCTGCTGTTTTGTCCTTTAAAATAAATCTATATATTTTAGTCAGCTGGAGCTCTGGCCTCTAAACACATAATGTCATTTCTTGTTCTCTAGAAAGTAATAGAACATAAAGATCATCTCTAAGTTATTCCAGGAGTCGGTGAAATAAAACTGGTTTGGATGAGAAGCTCTGCAGCCTCCCAGTAGCTCCCAGTGACCAAGACTGATCCAATATGGATGTGGGATTAAGATCTACATGTATTGTGTTAGCCTAGCTTAGTTAGCCTAGCTTTGTTAGCCTAGCTTAGCTCGGTGACTTTAAGCAGAAGGAAACTGGTCGGCTTCCTGTCAGTGTTTTGTGTTTTATTGGTTCTGTAGACGTTTTAACTTATTTATTGATAATCTGTTTTTCAACCGTTTTTGAGCCAAAACATTGTTTTCATTGGAAGAATCACGAGGCACAAAAATCTCAACAAATGAAAATAAAAAAAAATGTAATGTTTAGTAGTTCTTATCAAAGTGTCTTGAATAGGAATCGAACACAAAACTTTATTTGTATCATATTTGATATTTGATATTTGTCCACGATGCAGAAAATAATTCCTTTTCTGAAAGAAGCAATAATATTTGGAAAAGAAAAAGCTCACAGGAAGTTGATTTCCACTCATATTAGGGCATTTTGTCTTTGTCTGTCAGTCCTATTCGGTTCAATGCATCACATTCATGCATCACTAATTGTCTCGTTTTAACGGACGATGCTACGAACCTCCTGCCATCAGGAAATGATGATTAGCCGCGAGTCACTATGACAACACAGACTCCAAAATGGCTTATTATTTACACTTAATTTGTTTTAAAAAAATCTTTTTAGACCAATTAGGTGAAATTGGATCATTTCCTGAACACAGTGGTTGAAAAACGGTTTGAATCTGATGGTCCAGCTAAACATGTTTCACTGAGTTCTGTCCATAGATGCGGCCGACTCGCCGTGACCAAACGTGTCGGCCATGTTTTATTGTCGGGTCAGTGACGCCATGTTTAGTGACGGGACGTTCACTGAACTCCACTCTAGAACCGCACAGCACTCTGGGAAATGTAGGCAGAGGAAAGGCCCGAGCTAAGCCATCTGGGTGGCTTTGGTGGCGGAGCCTGAAACGCGGCGCTGCGTGTTCCCCCAGATCCACGTGTACGAGGGGGAGATGCAGCGAGCGCAGGGTCAGCTGGAGGCCGACATGCAGAGCCTGGAGGACGAGAAGAACCGGCTGATCGAGGAGGCCTTCGTCCGGGCCGAGAGCGAGATGAAGGCCGTCCACGAGAACCTGGCAGGTGAGAACCAGGCAGGCGAGAGCCGCGGCGGCTGGACAGGGAGCGGAGATGGTGATGAAGATGGTGATGATGTGTCCAGGTGTGCATCTGAACCTGCTCAGCCTGCAGCCGGCCCTGCGAACTTTGACCTCTGACTATAACTGCCTGAAGAAGCAGGTCCAGGATTTCCCATCCATGCTGGAGAAAGCAATCAGTGAGGCCAAGCAGGAGGTGAGGCCCGGTTCCGGACGGCCGGTTCCGGCCGGCCCGGTTCCGGCTGACCCGGTTCCGGCCGGCCCGGTTCCGGCTGACCCGCTGTGTGTCTGCAGATCTGCCAGGTGATCAGCGACGTCAGCAGCACCAACCAGGATCTGCTCAGGAAGTACAAGAGGGAGATGAACCTGAGGAAGAAATGCCACAACGAGCTGGTCCGCCTCAAAGGTCCGACCCGGCTCGGTTCTGACCCGCAGCAGAACCTCCCGGCTCGGTTCTGCTTGCTGCTTCCTACGGCGGGCCCATTTAACATAAAATCTGTGTCCCAGGTAATATCCGGGTGTTCTGCCGGGTCCGACCCGTCAGCCAGGAGCAACTGGACTCGGCCGACGCGGGAACGGCGCTGAGCTTCGACTCGGACGACGACGCCATCCTCTACTTGTCCTCCAGGGGAAAGGTCATGACCTTTGAACTGGACAAGGTCTTCCCGCCGCAGGCCTCACAGGAGGAGGTGAGCGACTCCAGAACCGGGCCTCCTGGCTCCACCTGGTTCTGGTCGCCCGTCACGGCGTCTCACAGTGTCCTGCTCTCTGATTGGTCCTCCAGGTGTTCCAGGAAGTGCAGGCTCTGGTCACTTCCTGTATCGACGGCTTCAACGTCTGCATCTTCGCGTACGGACAGACGGGATCTGGGAAGACCTACACCATGGAGGTAGGGGGCGGAGCCTCGCCCGGCCTCACCTGGTGCCGACGGCCTCTCACCTGTAAGCCTTTGTGTCCGCAGGGCGTGACCTCTGACCCCGGCATCAACCAGCGCGCGCTACGCCTGCTGTTCGCCGAGGTGACGGAGAAAAGACTGGACTGGGAATATCGGATCATCGTCAGCCTGGTGGAGATTTACAACGAGACGCTGCGGTGAGGTTCTGGTTCTTGTTCTGGTCCTGATCCAGGTTCTGGATCAGGTTCTGGATCAGGTTCTGCGCGCCGCCTGCAGGCTGTGACTCTGTGTTTCCTTCAGGGACCTGCTGAGGCCGAATCCCACAGACAAGCTGGACATCAAGCTGAACCCGGACGGCAGCGGACAGCTCTACGTCCCTGGACTGACGGAGATCGTTGTCCGGAGCCCCGAGGACATCAACAGGGTGACCGCTTCCTGTCTGTCCTTTCAAAGTAAAACACCCAGGTATCACAGCAGCAGTTCTGGTTCTGATGGCCCTGTCCATGTCCTCAGGTGTTTGAGCTGGGCCGGGTGAACCGGGCCACGGCGTGCACCAACCTGAACGAACACAGCTCACGCTCCCACGCGCTGCTCATCATCACCGTGTCTGGGTTCAACAGCACGACCGGAACCAGAACACAAGGTCAGACCGATTCTGCTTTCTGACTGCCGGTGGTCCGGATCCGTTTGTCGGAACTACGGAAGGCCAGAAAAGCCAAAATTCCCTCCTAGAACCGCAACAAACATGATCCTGCAAGTCCTTTAGCTCCGCCCTCTGCTGCTGTTAGCCAATCAAATTAGAGGTAGAGGTAGTAACCAATCAGAGACGAGCAAGATTGGATCAGTAAGTCTTTTGTATGGAAAGCAGTTTCAGTCAGAAAATTAAATACATTAAATAAAATACGAAGAAATATTTAAGAATCTTTTACATTCTAAATTATTTCTTGAGGCTTTTGAGTTTATTTTCATTGAAGCGGCTTTTGTTGCTTTTCTTTGTTAGCATTTGTTCTGATCTTTAAGTGTCCAAATGATTCAGTGTTTTTCATCGTTGTGGTTCAGGGAAGCTGAACCTGGTGGACCTGGCCGGTTCGGAGCGGATCGGGAAGTCCGGAGCAGAGGGCAGCCGGCTCCGGGAAGCGCAGTGCATCAACAAGTCTCTGTCGGCGCTGGGTGACGTCATCAGCGCGCTGCGCAGCAGACACGCCCACGTCCCCTTCAGGAACTCGCGGCTCACCTACCTGCTGCAGGACTCTCTGAGCGGAGACAGCAAGACCCTGATGATGGTCCAGGTGAGTCCAGAGACCAGAACCCGGCCACCGCCGTCCAGACCCGCTTCTCACCGTCGCTGTTCCTGCAGGTGTCTCCGTTGCCTGGCAACATGAGTGAGTCTGTGTGTTCGCTGAAGTTCGCTCAGCGCGTTCGCAGCGTGGAGCTCAACGCTGCCGCTTCGTCCAAGAGACACGAAAACTCGTCCACATCGTCCTCGCCCACGCACGACAGCCTAGAGGTACTCGACGGGCTCCGCCCACTCGACGGGCTCCGCCCACTCGCGCACAGCGGAACCAGTAAAAAGCTACATGCGCTAATGCTAAAGCACAAAACAATAGCATTGGATCTGCTAATTAATGCTAATAATTAACGCTATAGCATTAGCAGAACCCCAGCATCAACATTGGTTCTGCCAATACTAATGCACTGTTAGCTAGCATTAGCATTGGCCACAGTAGCGTTTCTGTCACATTTAATCTTTCGCTGTTTTTTTGGTCTAAAAGCAAAACGTCGACACAGACTGAACTTTATTCAGAGCAAAGTAAATTAATATCCCTTAATTTTAAATGTTTGGATAAATTTTTGAACACAATACCTGCTAAATGTTTTCAAACACTTATCTCTGCTGCTAGCGCGGTAGCTGCCGTGCTGCAGCTGATCTTCAGCATAAAATCTCTGGTTCTTCAGCTGGACTCTCCCCCCGTCACGCCGGCGCCCCTCCCCATCTCGCGGGCCAGCAGCGCCGGCTCCACGCTGTCCTCGGCCTCCAGGACGCCCAGCGGGTCCCGCAGGCGCTCCCAGTCGCAGCTGGCTGCAGGTGCGCAACCCTCTGTTGATCTTTGACCTCCTCAGATTAAAAACGGAGGGATGTTTGAAGATGATCTGCCTTCTGGTTTTTCAGCGGGAATATAGTTCACTTAAAGAGGCTTTTATTTTGTAGAGTGACTAAACAGGAAGTCAGGTTCTCATCCTTTTACAGACTTTTTCCTGTCAGGTGTTTGAGCTTCTTCAGCTTCTTTGATTTATTTTCATCTAATTTTAATAAATGCTCCAGCAGCCTGCAGTGCACTGTGGGAACTGCAGTGCACTGTGGGAACTGCAGTGCATTGTGGGAACTGCAGTGCATTGTGGGAACTGCAGTGCATTGTGGGAACTGCAGTGCATTGTGGGAACTGAGCTGTGCCTCCTGGCTGCAGGTCGGAGCGGACCCAGAGACGGAGCGCCTCCGCTGTCCGTCTGCCCCTCTTCCTCTGTCTCCTCTTTCTGTGCTCTGATTGGTTGGTTTCCAGACAGAGGGGTAGACGGAGCCGGCCCGTTGCTAGGAGACGGCGGGCAGGTAGGTGGAGGTCGGCATGGCGACCTCAGCATGGCATGGCGCCCAGTGTTGTCTCCACCCCCCCCGCAGCGTGTGTGTGTGCCTGTCAGGCGTGCATGCTGGGAATTTTTCCGCTTCCTCTGCGCTGCAGCCAGTCTGATGGAAACATCCCATAATCTGAGTCCATTGTGAGATAATCTGGAATAAATCTGGACATCCGGTCCGATGGTTTGGAGCTGTGCGGCGCCGGGGATGCTGGGAGGATTCTGCAGGTGTTTCTGTGGCGGGCGGGGCTCTGATGGCGCCCCCTGCTGGCCGGGAGGAGGTTAAAGGTTCTTCGTCCTGCTGCGGCTCAGGTCCAGCCTCGACGGGTTTCTTTGGATCAAAACCAGGTTCTGACTCGGTTTCTCTTTGCAGGACGACTGAAGCTGAACGCCTGAGAGACGCGGGACGTCCAGAACCGACAGTCCTTCTGTTCGTGGACCGGACTTCACCGAACCGGGCCAGAACTGCTGCTGGACTGTAAAGACATCAGACGATGAAGAAGAGCAGACTCTTCCTCTTGAACTGAACAAACTGAACTGTTCCCTTAGAGAACTGAACCAATCAGAATCTGTTTTTGCACTTTACTCTGAGGTTGTTTCCCAGCAGCGCCCCCCGCATGTCGCTGTCTGAACTGTTTTGATTGAGTTGAACTTTGACCTGTAAATGTTCTGATCTGGTTGGATCTCATTGGCATTTGGACTCTGGAGCGGTTCTGCTCCAGACCCGGCTGGGATCCAGTCCGTCCGTCTGTTTTCTAAATGTTTTTATTAAACTTGCTGAAACCTTCTGATCAGATTCATCTGCTAAATGTTTTCCTACCAGAAAAATCTACATTTCAACAAATGGAAAAGAAACTCAGGAAAAACTTATTTATTTATGCAAAATAAAACTAAACTGTCCAGGTCAGCCGGTTCTTGGGAGAGACGGACACCTGGACAGGTGAGACACCTGGACGCTGTCAGCAGCAGCTTTTTGTCAAAATATTTAAAAAAACAAACTTTAATTTCTATAAACAACCTGAGAGAATCAGATTCTTACAGTTTATGAAGTAATAATCCAGATTAATCTTCAGTTGCAGAGCTTCCAGTGTTTTCCTGTCACAGCTCTATCGGCCAATCAGAAGAGCCGGCCGGTTCCTGCCGTCCAATGATGGAGCAGCTTCGTACATAGAGAGCCAATCAGCTGGCTGCATGCTGCAATACTTCGGGTTCCTGGGCACTCGGGTGCAGAGGTTCTGATCTGCTGTCAGAGCCAACGGCTCCGGACCGGGCCAAACGGTTCTGATCCGGTTTAATTCAAAGGTTCTTCTGAAGTTCTGGAAATGATTTAATTAGAAAAAGTTTGAACCGCAGAAATAAAACAAACTGAACAGATCCAGTTCTGGAGCTCCGGCCCGGTTCTGGAGCTTTATCCAACATTGAAACAGTAAAACATTGTTGGTTCCATCCGAAGCGGTTCTGATCGGGTCCAGAACGGGTCACAACGCCTCCTCCAGCGGCGCCATCAGCAGCTGCAGCTCCTTGAAGGCGCTGCCATGGCGACCGGCCTGGCCGGCCCGGTTCTTCACCACGTTGCTCAGGTTCTTCAGGTAGCGACAGCACTCCCGGCACTTCTGGTGCCTGCAGACAGAGGTCAAAGGTCAGCGGTGGACCACGGCCCTGAGCCGACCCCCGCTGGCGACTCACCGCTCCTCCCCGGTGATGTCCACCCCCACCGCCGGCGACGCCCTGAGCGTATCGCAGATCAGAGTCCAGAAATGTTTCATGATGAGCTTCAGCGACGTGGAGCCGGTCTGCATGTAGCTGCAAACAGAACCAGGGTCAGGTTCTGACCCAGACCCAACAGCTGGTTCTGGTTCTGGCTGTATCTCACCTCTCGTATTTGCTCTGCAGCAGCTTGTCGATCTGAGGGAGAACCGTGGTGCAGAGGTCCAGTTTCCATAGGGAGCTGAAACAGAACCACAAGCTGCTGGTTCCGACCCAAACGCTCCCAGGAAGGATGGAGCGCACACACTCCACACAAGGGAGGCGCTGTTTTTGGGTCAGGGGTCAGATTGAGGGCTAAGCTGTGAATTGAGTTCTGGTTTCGGGTCAGGATGCAGAAATGAATGGAAGTCAATGGAAAAACCCCACAGAGTCAGGCGTGTATGTGTGTGTATGTGTGTGGTGACTGTGTGTGTGTGACTGTGTGTGTGTGACTGTGTGTGTGTGACTGTGTGTGTGTGTGTGACTGTGTGTGTGTGTGTGACTGTGTGTGTGACTGTGTGTGTGTGACTGTGTGTGTGTGTGTGTGTGTGACTGTGTGTGTCTCACGGCTGCAGGTTGACGATGTTCAGGACGTCCACTACGATGGACAGATCGTTCATGGACACGGCGGCGTCCAGCGCGCTCTGCGCAGACAAACGGCCCTTTGTGTCAGGACAGGAAGTAATCAGATTACTGTGGCGGGCGGCGGCTCACCTTGACGTCGTCGCGGGTCCAGACGGATCGGACCGTCTGCAGGTTGCGCTGGCGACTGCTCAGCATCACGCACATGGTGTCGTGACCTTTGTTAATCTGTGCCAGAGCGCCATCGTCGGTGAGAGCGCCGCCCCGGTGGCCGACTGGGGACTGCAGCCAGACACAGTCAGCAGCGCTAACAGGAAGTTCTGACGACTCAGCGGAAACTGGAAGCTCACCGGCAGGAAGTCGGCCACGTTGAGTCCCAGCGGCTCGTTACGGCTGCTTGGGATCACCCGTGGCAACGGCGGCGGCCTGGTGGGCGGGGCGGGCTGGCTGCTGGGGGCGGGGCTACACGGCTTGGGGAAGGCGACCACTGTGGGTTCGACCCTCTGGACGGGGGTGGAGGTGGCGAGGGGCGGAGCCTGAGAGAGCAGTGAGATCACATGTCTGTGGTCCAATCAGAGCAGAGATGATGCTGCATTCACTGACCTGCTGCTTGTCAGGAGACGGCAGCATCATGTCCTTCAGCTGCCGGCTGACGGCCGCCACGCTCTCTGACAGGAACAGGAAACAGTTACAAACAAGCCCTGCTTTTATTGTGAAGGGCTGTGACCACAGCTCGGTTCTTCCTGCTGAATCGGACCAAACCGGCCAGCAGAAACCGCCTCCTGACCCCTGACCCGGGCACGTGAGGTTCTGCCTGGGGAAGGAAGTAATCAGATTACTGAGGAGCAGCAGAGTTCCAGGAAGACTCACCGTCTTCAGGAGGAGCAGGAAACGGCTCCGACATCCTGGGAGGAGTTCGAGCTGAGAGACACAAACACACCTGGATGGTTAGCAACAGGTAGATGTGTTACCTAGCAACAGGTAATTAGAACAGGTATTTTTCTGACTATAAGCTGCTACGTTTTTCCCACGTTTTGAACCGTGCGGTTTGCAGCCCGGTGGCTTTTCTGTGGATTTTTATCCAGCCAATATGCAAAAACTTTTTCTCATAAGTTAATAACCCACGGCTATAACCAAATATGACAGTCTGAGTAAATTAAGGCAAATTAAAACAAATACAATCTACTGGTCCATCCATGTCCCCCTTCCTCCTCTCACAGTTGATTGTCTCATTGTTTTAGAAGCTATCGGCACCAGCACAACAGTTGAGTCTGAAGACAAAACAAAAAAACAAAAAACCGTTTAAGCATCTAAAGAGGAAGTCATTGCTCCATTCCACTAGCAGAAGCTCTGCTGCTTCTCATTTAGAACAAGCCCAGGTGGCAGCAGGCACCACGGAGAAATGTTTTCAACTCGTATGATGCAGCTTTAAGGCAAAGGTTATTGATGTGGAGAGAAATGGAGCTGCAGGGCTGCGTCCTTCACAGATCCAGCAGATTTATTAGGATGCTGCCCTCTCCTGCCCTCTGCTGCCCTCTGCTGCCCTCTCCTGCCCTCTGCCCTCTGCTGCTCTCTCCTGCCCTCTGCTGCTCTCTGCTGCCCTCTCCTGCCCTCTCCTGCCCTCTGCTGCTCTCTCCTGCCCTGTGCTGCCCTCTGCTGCCCTCTCCTGCCCTTGTGGAAAACCGACAGTGGCAGAAAAACCGGCGGTTTACGTCAGCAGGTTTCCACTGTTTTAAAACGGTTCATCATATTGGAAAATATGATGCTACAATATCCAGTTGATTGTAATGAATACTCAGGGACATGACAGCTTCACTCGGTGTATGTGAGTGGAGTGAGAGGCGGAGCCTGCAGAGGAAGGGGCGTGGCCTCGCCAGGAGTAATTGCTCTGCTCCACCTACAGATGGCGTGTTTGGGCTGGAAGATCTCTCTGTAGTCGTCGGCGTTGTGGATCTCTGCTGACGGCTGCTTGTCCTCCGCCTCGTCCTCGCTCTGGCTCCGCCTCTCTCCGTCGGGGCTCCGCCTATCGGTGTCTGAGCGCTTCATCCTGATGACATCACAATGGCTGTTAACCCCATGACATCACACCCCAAGATGGTCGGCGCCCCCCGCTGCTGACCTGTGGGAGCTGCAGGCGGTGGCGGGTCTGTCGTAGTTGCGCCGCAGCGCCGCCGCTCTGGGTTCCGCCGGATCGGTGAGCGGCTGGTCGTCCCGGACGATGCCTTGGATCACGGCGCCACCGCTCCGCTTCACCCGCTTCAGGTCCACCACGAAGGACGAGACGCTGGACAGCTGGTGGGACACGCCGATCTGAGGGACGGACAGACACGGTGCCGTTACAGACGCTGCGCCGGGGAGGGGCGGAGTCACGCCGGGGAGAGGCGGAGTCACGCCGGGGAGGGGCGGAGTCACGCCGGGGAGGGGCGGAGCACGCCGGGGAGGGGCGGAGCTGCTCACCAGCTGCTGGTTGCAGACGGCCAGATCCGACACTTTTCCCCAGCCGACCGGAACCGTGTCGAAGCATCGATCCGGTTCCCAGCCGAAAACCCGCAGCGAGTCCGAGGCGCCGCTGTAGAGGCAGGAGCCGTCCGGGCTGAACAGCAGGCACCTGGAGGAGAGGTCAGAGGTCACTGCGGAGTACGGGGCGGGTCAGAGGCCAGGCTGAGGGACTCACCTCACGGCCGACGTGTCTCCCTCCAGAGAGCCCACCCTGGTGAACTTCTCCAGGTCCCACAGCTTGATGCTCCTGCAGGAGACGGGAGGAGCAGAACCGGGCCGATCAGAACCGTTCTACCGGACCGGCCCGGCTCTCTGTGCTGGACAGCATAGTGGAGCTCAAACAGAAAGGAAAAGATTTGTAGTTCTAACAAATAAAAATCTGAAAAGTGTGGTGTGAATGTTATTGTGATCCAGCAGCAGATCAGGGAGGTTCTGGTTCTGGTCAAAGCAGGCCAAGTTCCACAGCAGCATTAATGTGCGTCAGGAGCACACCACACTTTTCAGATCAACAGTGGATCTGTTCTTCCTCTTCAACGTTTGACCTCTGGTCTCCATGGAGACACCTTTCTGGTTCTGACAGAGGTTCTGCAGGCGGAGCGGAACCGGACCTGTCGGCGCTGCCGGACGCCAGCAGGTACTCGTTGGGATGGAACTGGACGGCGCTGACGGCCGCCGAGTGCGACTTGAACTCGGTGATGGTTTTCCCCTGGAACAGGTCCCACAGCTGCAGAGACAGAACCAGAACCAGCTGAGTGGAACCGACCCGATTCTGTCTGAAGTTACTGAAACGGCGACAGAACCCGGTCAGAGGTCTGCTAGATTCTGAGGGACTGGGTCAGCTCCTCAGACAGCAGGGTGGTTCTGATGGGTTCTGGGTCGATGTTTACCTTCACGGTGCAGTCGTCGCTAGCTGAGGCTAACCACTTCCCGTCCGGACTGAAGGCCAAACTCCTCACAGCCTCTGTGTGACCCTGTAGAACCGAGCCGACATCAGACAGAACCCGGTTCTGGAACACAGAACCACTAAACAGCAGAACCAGAGCCACAGCAGGTTCTATCAGAACTTGAACTGCTGGTTTACTCTGATCCAAACGATCTGATCCAGAACCTGACCCAGCAGCTTTCCTGATCCATTGATTCCAGAACCCGTCCAGAACCGGGTTAGGGTTCTGACTGAATTAAACAGGTGTGTTCAGTCCAGGGGTCTCCAACCTGTGGCTCTGGGGCCAAAATCGGCTCTTTGGATGTTCCACAGTGGCCCTAAATGGATCAACTAAAGGTTTAATTTGAGTTTAATAAAAACAATAAAAATGCTGCTTTTACTTTTTTTCATGTGATAAATTCTTTTTCATGACTAGAAATACCAGAAATACTGTTTTAGGTCTATTTAAAACAATAGATCTAAAATAACTGTTTTGTTTCTTACATTTTCCCTAAATTTCAATTTAAGGAAACTTATCCAACATCTTCTGCATAACATTTATTTTAAAACTCAAGCATATATTTATAAAACATATTTTAAAGGCCATGTAAAATTTTCGGATCTAAAGTGTTATTTAGCTGGTTTGCAGACCTTTTTGTATTGTTGTAGTTTGGCCCCCAGCCAACAGGGGGCGCCGCTCTTCATCCTGAAGATGGCGGAAGGTCAGGGTAGGGGTTAGGGTCAGGGTCAGGGCCTGACCGGTGTGGGACCTGAAAGCCGCTTTCTGCAGTTTCGTTTGAACTTTAAAACTGGATAAACTTTTAACGTTTCACTGATGACCGATGAAGATTATAATAAAAAAAATACATTATGATAATAAACTTTGTTAGTTAAATCACTTCATGGAGATTAAAGCAGCTGACCTGGAAACTTTATGACATCATTTATCTTATTATTTCTATTCAGCCTAATAAGTTCTTGTCTTGTTATGTTTTGTAAATATTTCTCATTTATTCCGTCGGTACAATAAAGCCGACCCAATAAACTGTTAAAATATTATGAATTTGTAAATTCAGAATGTTTCAAAAAAGTTATGGAAAGATGGCGAATCAAAATGTCTGACGTTGCTTCACAGAACCAGGCTTCTGCTGCAGGCGGTTCTGGTTCTGGATCAGGCGGTTCTGGATCAGGTCATATGCAACTTCTTAGACCACAGAGAACTACTGATCTGGATCTGAAGATCTGACCTTGTAGCGAAACACGTATCCTTTCCTCCGGACGTCCCAGAGCTAGAAAACACATCAAGACTTATTACACACACACACACACAGAAACACACAGAAACACACACACAGAAACACACAGAAACACACACACACACACACACACAGAAAACACACACACACACACACAGAAACACAGAAACACACACACACACACACACCTTTATGTTGGTGTCCACGGAACTGGAGGCCAGGAAGTTTCCAAACGGGTGGAAGCCCAGACCGGTAACGTTCGCTTTGTGTCCCATCAGAGTCCGGAGAACTAAGGACAGGAAGTAACGGGTCGGAGGACAGGAAGTAACGGGTTGGAGGACAGGAAGTAACGGGTCGGAGGACAGGAAGTAACGGGTCGGAGGACAGGAAGTAGCCTTACTCTTGGCGGCCTCCAAGTCCCAGACTCGAATGGATCCTGACTGGGAACCAGCTGCAACCTGCTCCTCTGACACGCTGAACTGGACGCACTCCACCGGGTTCTTATGACCCGTCAAGCTCTGAGAGAAAAACGGGTCAGAACCGTTAATGGGTCAGAACAGGGAACGGGTCAGAGGTAGCAGCAGCTCAGAGCCAAGATGGTTCCCTCAGTTAACAGCAGATCCTGGACCGGCCCTCCCAGTCAGAACAGTAACCATGTTCTGATGTCTGGACTCGGACGGCCCTCCAGCGTGTCGGGGAGCGGACCGGACCTGCTGGGTTCTGGTACCGGAGGTGCCGGGTCTCACCATGACGCAGTTGGCCTTGCTGACGGCCCAGATGTTGACGCGGCAGTCCTCGCCCCCGGTGGCCAGCAGGCGGCCCGAGTTCTTCCCCAGAGACAGGCAGGACACGGTTCTGGAGTGGGCCTCGAACTCCTCTGAGGACAAACAGGACGACACGCTTCAGAACCAGAACCCATCCTGACCGGGCCGGATCAGAACTCTCCTCCGGGTTCTACTCACGCAGGCGCCACGAGATCTTGGTGCTGCTGGCAGCAGCCATATTGGGACAAACGGTTCTGAGTTAAATCATGAGGACCTGTCCATGGAGCCTCTTCCTCCTGCAGGATGTTAGGACAGAACCAGGTCAGAACAGAACCGGGTCAGAACAGAACCAGGGAACCAGGTCAGAACAGAACCAGGGAACCAGGTCAGAACAGAACCAGGGAACCGGCAGAACAGAACCAGGCAGAACAGAACCAGGGAACCAGGCTAGAACAGAACCAGGCTGTATGTCCGGGTTGTTTTGATACCTCAACCCGATCCAGAAGTTCTTCACAGCTAAGAGATGTTCATGTTTCGGGTCCAGATCGTATTAACACAGTCGGACTGGTTCTTATTCTGCCACTGAGCCCATTTCTGCCCAGGCAGCTGGTTCGAGTTCGGGTCAGTGAACATTGGACTTCCTGCTTAGAACCAGACTGTTCTGCAGGAACCGGTCAGGAAGGTTCTGACCCAGTTTGTTCCCACTCTGGACCCAGAACATCATCACCGAACGGTTCTGTTGGACCGTGATTGGTCGGTTTACTCCAGGTGTAAACTCCAGGCTCCTCCAACGGAAACCAGCAGGTAAACCTACCTGAGGGTAACCAGCTGGTTAGCAACTGCTAGCTAGCAGTCGAACCGGAGCAAAGCGGACCGGTTCTGACGAATCCTCCTCCCGATTCGGGTCTGCGGGACGCAGCGGCACCGCTGTTCGGGTTAAACCGGATCCAGGAGGTTCCGAGTCCACACTTCTGCCTGTTGACAGGCTGTTTGCTCTCTACTGCAGCTTAGCAACCAAGTCAATACGTCACTTCCGCTAAGGTAAAAAAAATAGCATTTTTCTGTCCAACTTTATTAACAATGAGTTCAACGAACAAACGGAACTACTCTAATTATTTAATCAATACAACTTAATTAAAATACTAATAACCGACAATATAAAATATAGAAATACAAACTAAATCTAAATTAAATAAAATTTGACAGATTATTCGTTGTACTCTACTTACCGATTGTTTTATTAGTCTTAAGTTTTTAACAAACACCAACAGTAGAAAACACAAAAACACAAGTTTTATTAATCAAACTAATTCAATGAAAAAAAGAAAAGTAGTTTCGTTAAAAGCACAGATATCAGGTCCGCGTGACCCCATCTGACCCCGCCCCCGTTTCCTGTGCCTGCTGAAGCACATTCGCCGGAAACAGCAGAAATCCTACTTCAAAATAAAAGTTCCGGTTCAGAGGAGCCAGCAGGGACTTCATTCCATTAAAATGTGATTAGAACAAGGAGTCCAGGTCTTTGAAGAACATTCTTGGTTCTGAACCCGATGACAATCATTTGCTTTGGATCAGAACCGACTTTTTATCTGCAGTTTATCCTCCAGAACTTCCCAAGCTACAGTTTCTTTGTGGATTTTTTGAAACTCCGCACTGAATGAAATGTTTGCATGAAACGCGACTGGTCCTTTATTTTCCACTGAGTCTGGAGGATTTTGGCTCCAACAGGCTGAAGATGTTGATGAGAAGCAGCAGAACTTTTGGCTTTGATGCCAAACACGATCAGATGTAACAAGAAGCGCATGTGGACCAGAAACGGTGACGTCACATGCAGCGCCATGTCTGCGTTTCTCCTCCTGTTCGACTCGCAGGACACCGAGCAGGAGAGTAAACTTTGACAGCCAGTCGGTTCCGGTCCACTTCCAGGCGGGTCGGAGCCAGCACAGCTCAGCAAATGACTGTTTTATTTTGAAATGAGAGAAGCGGAAGTGGATCCGGTCTGCTGTCGGAACACTTGATCCCGAACCGTTTCCTGCTTCTCTGTCGGTCCATCTGAGCGGCTCCAGCAGAGGTTCGCGGAGCAGAGCCGGGCCCATCCGGACCGGAGCCGAACCGAACCGGAACATGGCGAAGAGCTACGACTACCTGTTCAAGCTGCTGCTGATCGGAGACAGCGGCGTGGGCAAAACCTGCCTGCTGTTCCGCTTCAGCGAGGACGCCTTCAACGCCACCTTCATCTCCACCATCGGTGAGTCCGGCCAGGTCCGGTCCGGCCCGGTCCGTGACGTCAGTCCACCTGCGTCCCACCAGTCCTGATGGTGATGATGCTCAGCTTCATCACCAATCAGGATGTTCTGATCAGACAGATGAACTGAACCGGTTCTGGAACTGTTCTCCTGAACCAGTTCAGTTCATCATGGCTGAAAGGAATCGTCATGGTCTGGTTCTGGTTCTGGGAGGCTCGGTGGGCCCGTCTCTGGGTTCTCAAGGTTCTTCAAATTAAAAATGTAAAAAGAGACAAAAACAACTAGAAGAAACAGAAGCTGACCCAAACCAACCGGAACCAGAACCAGACTGGAAGTACCAAGCAGGCTGACGGAAACTCATCCAGGAGGTCCAGAAGAACCAGAACCAGAACCAGAACATCTGAAGTTCTGCAGCCCTCACTTCTGCTGCTATGGTAAAGGTCACCAGAGATCCAGAAGAACACAAAGACCCGTTTCACATCGACCAGAACCGTCCTGGTGGTTCTGGTGCTGTTCCGTCTGGAGCAGAACCAACAGAACTTGCAGTCCATCAGGGTGGTATGGCGATGTGGACTTTTGGACCCAATGGAACCAGATCAGAACCTCCTGAAGCTGAACTTCCAGAACCCACCAGCATTAAAATGAAGATTTCAGAGTGGCCTAGTCAAAGTCTGGACTCCATCGGGTCAGAACCGGTCCAGTGGTGTTAATCAGAGGGCGTGAGTAATTTTCCCACAGGGTTCTGGTTCAGCAGATCCGGGTTCAACAACTTGGAGCTGATCCGGACCCGGTTGGTTCTGAACACAAACATTCAACAAAGAGTAGAATCGGTTCTGTAGGGAACCCTGAATTGGGTCAGAACCTTGATACAAAACAGAATGAGATCAAAACCATATTCAGCCGTGCTAAGAGATGCAGACAGGAAGCGGCTCAGTTTCACTTCCTGTTCAGAGGCGGAGCCAGAACCCGGCTGAGATCAAACCGGATCAAAGCGGTTCTGGATCAGAGCTGGTTGGATCAGCTGGTTTCTGCAGGTCAGGTGACAGGAAGCCGGGCCCACATAACCGGATCAGAAACCATTCAGAACCAGAAGATGGGATGAGCTCAGAACTGGGCCTGCAGCGGGTCTGAGCAGTTCTGACCGGTTCTGGTGGGTCTCTGCAGAACCATTGTTTTCTTTGTGACCCAGATGATGAACAGAGCAGGTTCTGGTGTCGGTTCTGGTTTCAGTCATGGGACCTGCAGGAACAGGAAGTTCCTCGTCTGAGGCAGGAAGTGATGTTTGGTCACGTTTGTGTTTTAAAAATAGCCGAGGGAGGTTTGTTTTACGCACCACCAGCTGCCAGGCGGGCGGAGCAGAACTGTTCCTGATCTGTCTCTGTGTGCGACTCGCTTTTATTCAGGTTAAATGCTTAACATCAGATGTCTGATCACACAGCTGTTACGATGAAGTTCTGATTCTGTCCCTTTGGTTGTGAAGGGCCACAGGTCGGTTACAGCGGGCCGGATTTGGCCCGTGGACCTTCAGTTTGACACTCATAGTGCCGCCTCTGTTTCAGGAATCGATTTTAAAATTCGGACCGTGGAGCTGGACGGAAAGAAGATCAAACTGCAGATCTGGTGAGAGCCGGTCCGGAACCGGGCTGGGAGAACTTTCTCTGGTTCTGGATCAGTTAATAAAGGTCCGGTCCAAGCAACTGGTTCTGGATTTGAACTGATTCATTTTTTGTGGATCAGTTAAGTGAACTAGAATGTTTTATGCACCTCCAGCTGTTCGGAATCACTAACCCGTATTAATCCCGGGTCGGGTTCTGTCCGCAGGGACACGGCGGGTCAGGAGCGCTTCCGGACCATCACCACAGCCTACTACCGAGGCGCCATGGTAGGCCACGCCCCCTCCCCTTTCCATTGGTCAGTGCAGACGTGTCACTTCCTGTTTGTCGCGGCAGGGCATCATGCTGGTGTACGACATCACCAACGAGAAATCCTTCGACAACATCAGGAACTGGATACGCAACATCGAGGAGGTAGGCTCTGCCCCGCCGCTGATGATGTCATCGACCACCTGACGGGTGGTGGATCACTTCGACCACCCGTCCATATTTGTGTTGCAGCACGCGTCGGCGGACGTGGAGAAGATGATCCTGGGAAACAAGTGCGACGTGAACGACAAGAGGCAGGTCTCCAAAGAGAGAGGAGAGAAGGTGGGCGGAGCTTCCTGATCACATGACTGGATCCAAACCCAATGGGTCCGGTGATGTTCTGAACATGTGGTTCTGTTGTCCTTCAGCTCGCCATCGACTACGGGATCAAGTTCCTGGAAACCAGCGCCAAGTCCAGCATCAATGTGGAGGAGGTGAGTCCGAACCCAACCGGGTTCCGGTCGAGTTCCGGGTTCTGCTGTAGAACCCGACCGGACCGGAACCGATTCATTGATTGTGGTTAAATGAACCTGTGGGTAACGTTGGATTCGTCTCCTCAGGGCTTCCTGACCCTCGCCAGAGACATCATGAGCCGCCTCAACAGGAAGATGGTGAGTCGACCGAACATCCGGGTGTTTCCAGACGTTTCCAGATGTTTCCAGGTGTTTCCTGGTGTTTCCAGGTGTTTCCTGGTGTTTCCAGTCCTCCGTGACATGTTTCCTGGTGTTTCCAGGTGTTTCCTGGTGTTTCCAGTCCTCCGTGACATGTTTCCAGGTGTTTCCAGTGTTTCCGGTGTTTCCGGTGTTTCCGGTGTTTCCAGTCCTCCGTGACATTCTGTTTTCTCTGCAGAACGAGGGGAGCCCGGCAGGTGGAGGTGGCCAGGTGAAGATCTCAGAGCCGCTCTCTAAGAAGAGCATGTTCAGGTGTTTGCTGCTGTAGGCGGAGCCTCCAGCCGCCGACCAATCACCTGCAGACACTCGCTGCGGTAGGCGGAGCCTCTTGACCAACTGTGGCTCCTCCTCCTTCCAGGTTATGATGGCGGCTGCCTTGAAACGTGATAGCAATTGGCAAAGATTTTATTTCTGTAGGATGGAGGCGGGGCTTATTTAGGGGCGGAGCTTGCTTACATGTACAGAAACACTTAAAGGGACAGTCCTTCTTTTCCTGATTGGTCATCTGAGCGCGCTCAGTTTCAGCTGAAATCGTTGCTTCCTGTCTGCTTGGCAGTCCTCCAGCGCTTCGCTCCTAGAGCGTGTTCACTTATAGATGTTTAATATTTATCTCCAGAATTTAAAGGGATTTTGTCCAAATAAATAGGAACGAGTCAGTAGAACAACCAAAGTGTTCTCCAACTCAGGGAAAAGTTAACACACCCTAACATCAGGTCTGTCTGGATAAAGTCCCCTCATCACTTCCTGTCACCCCACAGCATCTGCAAGAGCTCAGTATCTGGGCTTTGACTAGGCCAAGGAGTTTCGTCCAGCTCGTTGTGTTTCTGAATGCAGACGTTCCTGCTGATTGTTCAAATTGAGCGCGTTCAAACACTGAAGGACAAAGTCTGAACCGTCCCTTTAAAGCCGTTTCCAGGAAGGTCAGCTAGGGGTCAGTAGGGCGGCCATGTTTGTTTAAAAATGGCAGCTGTGAGCATGAAGGTTTCATTTCAAAGCAGCTTCGGTTTGTTTTCATGCTTTTATTTTGAAGTTTTCTGTCTTCAGTTGTCTCAGGACAGGAAGTGCTGCAGTTTTCAGTGAAACAGGAAATGTTTCAGCTTCCTGTGGAGAATCAGTTTTACATGAGAAGGTTCTGATCCGTCAGCTGGTCTGAGGTCAGCAGAACCCAACCGGAACCGGCAATGCAACTGATCCGGAGAACCCGGCTGTCTCCAAAGTTCCCCGAGTTTATTTTTGTACCTGACTTTCAGATTAAAAGCCTCTAACTGTATTGTAACATGAAGGATTTTATAAATAAACTTGTTTTGTATTGAAGTGTCTCCTGGTGTCAGATGATGATGATGAAGAGCTGGGCCTGACTGGATCGAAGTTCTGGTCCGAACGGAAAGTTCTGTTTGAGAGAACTGAACAAACATTGTGGTTCCGATCAGCCAGACAGTGGAGGTCAGAGGTCATCCCCAGAGGCTGAAGCAGAACCTGAAACCCGACCCGGTTGTTTCAGAGACGCTCGGCGTAAAGTTTCATCGGGGTCACACGGCTCATCTGTGGTCCGGATTCCAGAACCGGACCACAGAACCGGGTGATTGCTGGATCCCGGTACCACTGGGGTCCAGTAGAACCAGAACGGGTCAGAACAAACCCTGCTGAGCTTTTCATCAAACGTTTTATTCGTGAGGTTAGAAAAGAGTCAGCAATATTTACACACATGTACAGTCGGCCCGCCGGGCCGGTTCTGGAGGAACCTGCTGACCGGGCTGAACAGGAATATTTACAGGAAGTAGAACCAACGTTCCTCCGGGAAGTGCCAGAACCTGCAGACAGATCGCAGATCAGTAACCATAGCAACAACTTCCTATTTCAGCCTTCAAAATAAAAGCAGAGGACTAGCCTGCGAAGTGGCGTCAGACGACGGTGGCGGCTTCCTGAGGAGGAGCAGAGACCATGTGACCACAGCAGCTGATGACATCATCATGCCCTGACCAATCAGAAAAGAGCTAACTTACAGCCGAGACGAAGGCGCCGTTGCCGTGGCGTTTTCCGGAGGAGGGGCGGGGCTCGTCCTGCAGGTGGGAGGAGGCGCAGCCGCTGTCGGAGCCGGTGGAGCCAGAGAGGCAGCGGGAGGAGGAGCCAGAGCTCTCGGTGGCTGTAGACACACCAGGACACGGTTACTCACTCACCTGAACAGGTGAGCTCCAGGAGGCGGAGCTACAGCGGTCAAAGCTCATACTCATGGAGGGCTGGCTGCTGGTCTCCTGCTCCTGCTCGTCTTCCTCGATGCAGGAGGAGCTGAAAGAGGCGTCGGCCGAGGGGGCGGTGGGGCTGCAGGAGGAAGGACAGGTGAGCAGGAGAAGGGGCGGGGCTTCAGGAGCTCCAGGTGCGATTCCTACCTGAACATGTGCAGGTTGAGCGGTCCCAGCAGAGTGCAGGATGACGGTCCTGATGCCGCTGCCTCCGAGGCCGCCGCCCTGCTGAACGGGTGGGTGTGGTCAAAGGTCACCACGGCGATGGACGCCCTGGTTCTGGCGCCTGGAAGGAGCAGAACCGAATGGGTCAGAACCGACCGACGTTCTGATCTCAGCTAGCTGTTGCCATGGGAACCTGGTTGTACCTCTGGGCTTCATGATGTAATGGACGGCCCGGTCGCTGATGGCGGCGTCGCTTGGTTGGATGTCCAGAAACGGTTTGTTCCCCACTCCCATCGACACCATCTCCTTCAAACGCATCTCTGGTCACACAGGGACACACACAGGAACACACACACACACACAAACACAGGGACACACACACACACACACACAGGGACACACACACACAGGGACACACATATCACTTCGTTAACTGCCTGGCGGTGGCGTGCGCCTGTGTGTCTCTGCACGGCGGCGGCGGCGGCCTGCACCTTTGTTGCGGGCCGCCTGGCTCCACAGGATGCGGGCGACGTCGGCGGTCCAGGCGTGCTTGATGTCGGCCGAGGCGGCCTGCAGGACGAAGGTCTGGTTCTTGGCGGTTCTCCTCCGGAACCAGATCTCGAAGCGGAGCCCGTCGTTCCCGCTGGACTCCGTCAGGCCCACGTCCGCCGTCTGAAAGAGGACGGAGTCCAATCAGAACCGGAGCTCCCAGGAAGTCGATCAGAACGCGGCGAGCCTCACCTTGAAGGAGTGCTTGTAGATGAAGACGTCCAGCCCGCCCTCCATCTTCTTGGGCTTGCTGAACAGAAGCAGATCCTCGAACAGGAAGATGTGGCGCTGGCATTTCCTCCTGCCGCTCCAGACTGTGAACTCGTCCTGCCGGATCAGCTGACCCTGCTCCTTCAGGTTCACCTGCAGGGAGAGCAGAACCAGCTCACACTGGGCTCAGCGCTGCCATCTACTGATGGAACAACTCACAGCAGGACTGCTGACAAAAGAAATAACTAAACTGCTAATTAAATAAAAAAATATTTTCCCTGATTCTATCCAAGCTCCAGCTGAAATAAACAGACTCACGACGCGATCTAAAACAAAAAATGATTCTGACTGATTTAGTGTCTCTGCTTTCATTCCTGTTCATTAAACTTCCCATCAGGATCAGACGTAAGCTGCGGCGGTTCGTTTCATGTCATCCTCACGGCACGTCAATAAATATCATTAAACTTTTGTTCGGCTTGGCTTCCAACTCTGCACAACAATCCACTCAGCTGGGTTGCCATGCAGCCAATAGACATACAGTCTTGTTGAGAAAAGCTGTTACCATGGAAACAGATTTAAATATTGAACGATTCAGCTTCCTCTACACACCAACATGGCTGCTGCTGCAGAATGCGGTCTCTGCGCTGTTTCTAACAAGGTGAATAACCAACATGAATGTTGCTATAAACTGGATTTTAAGTGTTTCTGTCATCAGAAGAACAAATGATGAAATCGGATTCATCTGGTCAGAGTTCTCCAGACATCGCTCCTGCTGCAGGTCAAAGGTCATCTGCTGCCTGCAGAAACACTTCGACTCACATCGCATTCCCTGATGGCGTCCATGGCCAGCAGGTCGTTGCCGTGGCGAAGCTGGAACTTGACCATGTTGGTGGCGTCCTGCAGTGCGGCAAGCTCCGCCTCCTGAGCCCCGCCCACCTCCTTGGTGAGGTCAGAGAGCAGCAGGGCGTATTTACTCATCCTCTGGATGGGCTTCAGCAGGTAGGACGACAGGTCCATCTTATCGCCCAGCTCCAGCTGCTTCCTCTGCAGGCAAGGGTCAGAGGTCAGGAAGCCGCCTGAGGTCAGAGGTCAGACAGAAGCTGCAGGACTCACCCTGAAGAAGGCCTGGCCGTGGTTTACCAGCAGTGCGTCGGATTTGGGTTTGTTCTTACTGTAGAGAGCGTAGAGGCTGAACTGCTCCTGCTGCTCCCAGAAACACACACACACACACACACACACACTGTTTACACTCTGCATGCGAGGAAGATGGCTTCCAACCCCTTTACAAACAAAAATCTGAAAAGTGCATCATGACATGCGTGGAGCTGGAGGAACCAGAAGACGGCGTACTGGACTGGGGACGGCGGGACCCGGAGGACCGGCTGCTACACAAACTGATTCAGTTCATTTAACCCAATGATTTGATTGTAAATGTTGCTTAACATCGGAGTTCCTTCAGGCTCTGGATGTTGCAGGGTTGTGTTGGCTGATGCAACATCGCATGGACATCGGGGGCAGTTCCCCTGGGGGGTGGAGAGTGTGCTCCAATTATAGAGGGGTCTCACTCTTAAGCCTCCCTGGCGAGGTCTATTCAGGGTCCTGGAGAGGAGGGTCCATCGGATAGTCCTGAAAGAAGCGGGTTTTCTCCTAGGGGGGCTGGGCTCTCCCTTGCAGAGAGAAGCTCAGAGTGGAGCTGCTGCTCCTCCACATCGAGAGGAGCCGGCTGAGGCTCGGCATCCGGACGGCTCCCTGGAGCAGTTCAGGTCCCACCGGGAGGAGAAGAAGACCAGGACACGCTGGAGGGACGATGATCCTCGGCTGTGTCTCTGATTCGCCCATCAAAGTTGGAACAAGTGACCCCATGACCCCGTGACCCAACCCCGGATAAATGGAAGAAGAGGGATGGTTGGAAAAATACAATAATCCAGATTTAGGAGCATTTTATGAGGGATTAGTTGGAAGCTGAAGTTATTAGTTATAAATGAATCCTTCCCATGACCTTTGAACCTTCAACAAATAAAAACAATTCAGTAATAAAAGCATGAACAAATTTAAGCCCAAACTAAATTAAACCGAAGTTCTTTATGGAAAATCTACAGATCGATAAAAAATATTTTTTGTAATTAAAACTTTTGTTTGTATTTTTTGGGACTGTTCTGGTTTTCGTTGTACACTCCTCTTCCTCCTGCTCATGCCGATGTTCCCTTGGGCAAGGTGCTTGACCCTGGCTGACCTTTGTGAATGTGGCATTTGATCCAATTCAGTCGGACTGTGTTTGTCCCCAAGGGGCCATTCAGCAGCACGGCGGAGCAGCAATACAGCTCTAAAACCATCGGCTTGACACTCTCTGATTGGTCAGTACGACTGGAAAGGCTCTCTGTGAATTAAGACCATTTATGGGCGTTCCTTCCTGGCCTGAAACTCGCAGGTTTACAAGAACAAGCCCAGAAACAGAAGAAGAGCGCTCAGTCCTCCAGCATCCCAACGAGATCATAATGGTAAATGGACTGAACTTATATAGAGCTTTTCCAGTCATTTTGACCACTCAAAGCGCTTTACACTAGAGTCACATCCACCTATTCACACACACATTCATACGCAGATCGGTAGGCAATTTGGGGTTAAGTGCCTTGCCCAGAGGCACATCGACATGTGGAAGGAGAAAGCTGGAATCGAACCTACAACCTTCCGATTGCAAGATGACAACTCTGCCACACAACCACAGTCGCCCCCCTGTGGGCGACTGTCATTCTGGTAATAATGAAATTATGAACATAATAACATCTCTGAAGCTCGGAGGATTTCTCCAGGTGAGGGAGATTCAGGAGCTCCGGCTACCTGGGGAACACCTGGTGACTGTACAGCTAGCCATGAAGAGGTGAGGCTCAAACCCTAGAAAGCTGTGTTAAAGGGGCTGAATCCAGATACACTTTTCAGATCTCACTTATTAAACAATGGTGGTAGTGGGTCTTTAGCATAGCCTGAGCCCGGAGGCGTAAGGGAACATGCGTACGTGTCTGAGGAAGCAGTGTGACGCCCGCAGTGGGTGCTTCCAGCAGGCCTCCAGCTCCCTGAGGAAGAACTGGCTGTGGAAGTCCAGCAGCTTCTCCAGGTTGCCGAAGATGACGGAGCGTTTCCCTCTGAGGTCCTGAGGAAGGTCGGCGCGCTCCATCTCTGGGAAGTAGTGATGGATGATGTAACGCAGCGAGCGGACGTACTCGCGCTCCGTGGTCACCATCTCCTCCACGATGTGCCGCAGTTTACTGCACACAGGATGGAGCGCCATTATCACAGTCTGAACACATTAACGTCGTCATCATCCTGCGGCAGGTTGATGATGATGGCCGACCCACCTTCCTGGGGGCCGGCCGTCCCCTGCGGCGCCCCCTGCTGTCCCAGGGCTCCGTGGATCCGCCCAGTTCTGCCCCGGGGTTCTGGGACGGAGCGTCCGGTCCGCTGCCTCCGTGCTGCTGACCTCCAGGCCGCGGATGAACACGCCCGTGTTTCCTCTGCGCGGCAGCTCACTGAGGGTGCGGGGGCTGGCGCCGCAGCGCGAAACGTCGGGTGAGGCCGGGCGGTCGAAGCTCTGGGTCTTCCTCAGCAGCTGCCTCCTGGAGGAAGAGGAGGAGGAGGAAGAGGAGGGCGGGATGAAGCCGGGGGAGCAGACGTCAGGCCGCACCGACTGTTCGAAGGAGGAGGAGCTCCGCAGCAGGCCCAGGAACGGTGTGCGCTGCGGGGTGGGCGGCGACGCATCAAGGACTCCCCACAGGCTGGACTTCCTGGAGGAGGCGGAGCTTGTGCTGACGAAAGAGTCGGAGCGGCAACGGTGGGCGGAGTCCCGAGTCCGGAGCGCCGCCTCCATCTTCCTGTCAAACGTGTTCTCTGTCTCCTGACACTTGGACCAGGCGAAGCTCCACTGGCGGAGGCCGCGCTCCCCCCTCAGCAGCCCCGCCTCCGCCTTCATCTCCTGGAAGCGGCTCTCTGGGATTGGAGGGTGCTTTGACCAGTAGTCTTCCAGGCAGCCAATCACTGCACAGCATTTGTCCGGCGTCGTGCAGTCCTCCATGGAGATGCAGGCCAGCTGGCGAAGGCCCTCCAGCGCCCAGCCGTAGGCCTGCAGAGAAAGGATATGATGTCATCAGCCGCAGCTCCACCCCCTCAGCCTGAAACAGGTGCTGCCCCCTGCTGGACACCAGCTTCTCCTCCATGTCATTTCACACACAGTTACACTGCTAACTGGTCTGGTTCTACACCGGGCCAACGGGTCACACGAACGCCAACCCAACCAGGCCGGCACCAAAGAGCCGGGCGTAAATTATTATTTACACTCCAAATAATAATTGAGCTCAGTTTGTCTGAATGAATCTATGGCTGAAGAGAAAACAAGGCTGATCAATAGGTCTGATTATTGAAGGTGATCAATAGTCTCAGGTACATCAGTGGCTGCATCAAGGTGAGCTGCTACCTGAGGATCTGTGGCTCTGATGGAGAACATGGAGCCACTGATCAGAGATCGTATTGATCTGCTGGTTTATTGGCGTTTAGATGAATCCAGACTGATCATCCTGGGCTCTGAGCAGAACCTGAAGCAGGTTCCGGAACCGGTACCGGTCCAGCTGGCCCGCCTTGTGGACAGAAAGCATCTCTACCCTGTAAATGTACCTTCTGCTCTGCTTCCTGTATCCAGGATAAACGTTGAAACATTTAAATCCGGCTGAAGGCTCTGCTGCTGCAGCAGCGTCTGACTGCAGATCTCATCATTTATTTGGAGTTTTTAATTCATTCTCTGAGAAGTAAAGCACCTTTTAAATAAAATACATAAGAACTATTATAAACACTGTTCTGCGACAAACAAGGACGTTGCCATGGTTACTGCTTCACGTGGCGGCAGACCTCCGGGTATTTATACTCATTTACATTAAGATGTTTTTTGGAGGCGACGGCGGAGCAGCAGCTGCTGGGATTTATCAAGGAAAGGTGAGCAGCTGCACTTTTCTAAATTTGTCCGTACGGCAAGTTTTAGTGTGAAACCGTCGCAGGGATTCAGACAGGAGGACCCTGGACCGCTGCAAAGGATTCAGAACAGGAGGCTGGGTCCCCTTAACCGGAGATCCAATATGCTGAGGTTCTGCAGAACCGGGTCAGCAGCAGGACAATAAAACCACCGACCAGATGAACCCAAACTCACTCTGGAACCACAGAGAGGCTCCTCACTGTGATCAGGTGAAGCTCTGCAGTCAGACTGACCCCCACAGCAGGACTCCTGGACGAAACCTAAACAGTTTCCTTTTGTTTTTCAAAATAAATTTATCTAATATTAATATAATATAATATAATGGTAGTATTCTTATTTATTGGTGCTGTAATAAGTTGGATCAGTACCTGGTCCAGGAAGCGGTACAGCTGCACGGCCCGCTCCATGTTCTGCTCAGTGCTTTTGATCCGCTGGGAGAAGTCCTGCAGCTGGGCCCAGAAGGAGTGAACTTTGACCTCGTAGGTGTGCAGGTCTGGATTAGAGACATTGCCCCAGCGCTCCAGCCGGCTCAGCAGAGCTTCGCCCTGCTTGCAGCGCTCCTGAGGAAGGAGGAAGCAGAGTGAGACCCGCCGTGCCGGGCCGTGCCGGGCCGGGTGCCGGGCCGTGCCCGCAGCTCCGACCCAGACGGTTCTGCAGAACTCACGTAAGCGGCAGCGTAGAACTCCTTGAAGTCCTGCTGTTTCCTGCTTAGCAGCTCCAGAGAATCCACTGGCTCATTCAGACACTGCAGACGGAGCTCACCCTCTTGCTCCAGCCACGCCCTCACCTGCCGAACAGGTAGCAGGAATGTGTCAGAACCAAGTGACCGGTCTGACCAGAGAGGTTCTGATCCATCAGCCAAGGAGGGGGATGTTCTTCCTCAGGGCATTCAGTAACATACTGTCTACTGCTGCATATCGAGAGCTGAAGCTGCTCCTCAGCAGCCATGACGGCCTCACTGAGCATGCTCAGTCTCACCTGGCTGAAGCCACGCTCCAGGCTCCTGAACTCGGTGATGAAGCTGAGCTCCTGCGTCCTGGCGTTGGACAGAGTGACCAGGCGATGCAGCAGCTCGTCTACCTGATCGTAGAGAGACGCCGCGGCCTCCACCGCTGCCCGCCGCTCCTCCACCGAACCGATCACCTCGTCCCTGCGCAGCCAGGCCAGAGAGGCCCCGCCCTCCTGCTGCAGCTGCACCAAGCGGGCATCTTTCAGGGTGCTGCACATCGCCGCCCTGCAGCTGGACAGCAGCTGCTCTGCATCCTGGCAGGGAGACAGGGACAAAATCTTGGCTGGCCTAGTCAAAACATTCTGATGAAGCTGAACCTGATTTACAGCAAATGAGAACAAAAGTCTCCCCACTGATCACCTGCCCTGTTACCTCAGCAACAGCAGGTAAAGGTGTGCTCTGCAGGTTGTTGATGGTTTCCTGCAGCAGATGGATGACGTAGCTGCACTGCCTGGAGAAATGCTCCACCCTCTGATGGACACAAAGCATTGAAACATCATTTCATCAGCGTTGCAGAGACTGCAGAGGCTCAGGTCACACTGCAGGGGTCACCGGGGTCAGGTTTAACTACACTAACTGTGTGTGTGTGTGTGTGTGTGTGCTGACCGATCTGAAGCTGATCCAGCTGCTCTGGCTGAAGCTGAATGAGCCTCCAAGCTGCACAGGAAGCTGCTGCAGATCCACGTGTCTCTGCAGAGACTTCAGAGAGCTCAGCACCTCCACCTGCAGGAGGAAACTCACTGTTAGCATTCACTGTTAGCATGCACAGAGAGCAGCAGGGCGGAGCCTGGCCAGCTGCTATAGTTACCCGAGCAGCAGCAGCTTTATCCAGCCGCAGTGATGAGTCTCTGTTTGCCAGAATGAGGACTGAGTGGACGGAGCTGGGCGTGTCCTCCTGCACAGAAAGGCATCCTCAGACACAGAACATCCCAAGAACAGAACCAGAACCTCAGCTGAAGTTTGTTTGTTTCCAGCTGTTTGAATGAAAGACTTCAGAGCAGCTAGAGTCGAGCCAGACATTTTATCCACCCTGTAGGGAGAAAACGTCTAAAAAACTAACCTTTGCAGCTCTTTTTCTGAAAGAGCTTTATCAGTTTTAGTTCATTCAGACCTTGAGGATAAATTATGCTTTCTGCAGCAACAATCCCACCAAGGCCTGCAGCAATAATCCCACCAAGGCCTGCAGCAACAATCCCACCAAGGCCTGCAGCAATAATCCCACCAAGGCCTGCAGCAATAATCCCACCAAGGCCTGCAGCAATAATCCCACCAAGGCCTGCAGCAATAATCCCACCAAGACCTGCAGCAATAATCCAACCAAGGCCTGCAGCAACAATCCCACCAAGCCTGCAGCAATAATCCCACCAAGGCCTGCAGCAATAATCCCACCAAGGCCTGCAGCAACAATCCCACCAAGGCCTGCAGCAACAATCCCACCAAGGCCTGCAGCAATAATCCCACCAAGACCTGCAGCAATAATCCCACCAAGACCTGCAGCAATAATCCCACCAAGCCTGCAGCTGGTTTCAATAGATGATTATTTTGATGATCTGGTTCTGCTCAATATAATCAGCTGGTCATGTGACCCTCCTCCCTGTGGAGCCTCACCTGCAGCATCTGGAGGGCAGAGAAGAGGGCAGGTGCAGGAGCTGCTGTCCGAGCATCCACCAACACCGTCAGCCCCATTACTCGAGCCTCCGCCCTGTTTCACACAGGAAGTGATGTCAGAGAGAGCGTCGTCGTTGTGTGAGGGCAGTAAGCAGGATCTGGGCGTACCTGAGGGTGGTGGTGTAGTAGCGCATGAGGCGGAGCAGCTCGGCGCTCTCACAGCCTGGCTCCGACCACACGGGGCTGCAGGTGGAGACGGTGAGAAGAACCCGGCCTGCTCTGTCTCTGGTTCCTGGTGGAGATGCAGCCGGCACATCAACACGCTAAACACACACTTACAGCAGGTTTAAACACGTTAAACACACATGACAATATGCTAACGATACTTTACGCTCCAGCATGTGTGTGTCAGACAAAAGGGGCCCGACCCACTGGGCCCAAACAGGCTGATCTGGTTTCTGCTGCTCACCAGGCAGGCACACAGCTCCAGACGCCAGCAGCACACTCTGGAACCTGGACTGGGAGGACTGGGTTGGGGAAACTGAGGGCTTTTCTGGTTCTTTTGGACCAGAACCAGCATTGATGTGTAACTGGATATGGGAACCCTCACAGCTGGAACCTGCAGAGAGACATCTGATCAGAACCAGAACCAGCTGGAGATCCAAATCAATAAAAAGTTCTTTAAAGTCCAGGACGTCACAGCAGGTCACAAGGACTTTCTGTGATTTGGAGCTCAGAGCAGATCATCCCGAACCCGGCAGACACAAACAGATGAGTTAGGAGGAGGAGCTACAGACAGGTGACACGCCTCAGCCAATCAGAGGAGATAAGACGGTTAAAAAGACAAAAGGTGTAAAAAGGGATTCAGCCAATCAGAGGAGGAGGAGACCAGAAAGACACTGGTGATTGCCGGATAAATCATCAGCGTGAGGATGAGGAGGAAGAGGAAGGGTGTACCTTCAGTCTGATGACCTGCAGATCTTCGTCCATCAATCTGCTCCTCTTCTTCCCCCAGGTTCTCCTGCCCTCCACTGAACGCAGGAGGAGTTTCCTCAGACTCTCCTGGAGCTTCACAATAAGAGTCTTGTGCTTGTTTTTCAGAATAAATGACATCCAGTTGTTTTGTTGTCGAACAGAAATCCTCAGGTTGTGTCCGGTTTTCAGAATAAGAGTCCTCAGGTTTAATCTGATCTTCAGAATAAGAATCTTTATGTTGTGTTGCATTTACAGAAGAAGCGTTTTCGCGCATCAGATTTTCAGAATAAGAGTCATCAAGTTGTTTTTCAAAATAAGAGTCCTCAGGTGGTGTTCGTTGTATTAGCTTTTCAGAGTAAGAGTCTTCGGATTTGAGGAGGCTTTCTTCGGTTTTAAAGTTGTTGGGGAAAACATGCCCAGAATTTAACCTCTTTGACCTAGAGGGTATTTGAAAGGAGCCGATTTCAAAATAAGAGTCTTCAGACTGTGTCCCCAATGTGCTGTCAGAATAAAAGACATCAGTGACAGTTTCCTGTGTCTCATTTTCAGAAAAAGAGCTGGCGAAGGTCGTTTTTAGAGCATTTTCAAAATAATACTCAGCTGGAGGTTTGCTTTCCCTGCTTTTACACTGAAAATCTAAGGTGGTTGTTTTTTGGCTCATATTTTCAGAATAAGAGTCCTCTGGGAGGATTTTGTCTGTGATACTTTCACAACAAAAGTCTTCTGTGTGTGTATTTTCAGTCATGTTTTTACAGTGCAAGGCCTCTGGGTTTAGTTTCCTCATAAACCTTTCAGAATAAGAGTCCTCAGAGTGCATTAGTTTGTTAATTTCAGAGTAAAAGCATTTAGCTGAGTACTCTTCACATCCTGTCTCTTTCTCTTTAACCTCTCCTCCTTCCTTCTGATCAACTTTCATCACTTCCTCCTTTCTTCGCAGAACCACCTCCTGCACCTGCAACATGCATGCTGCTCCCTGCTGCGCCGCGGCCTTCTGAGGAGGAGGAGGAACTGAAGTTCTCCTCCAGCAGTCTGGAGCACTGCAGGGTGTGTGAGCTAGCCTTGGCGGCCCACGGGTGGGTGTTGGAGTGTGTTGTGGTTCTGGTCCGGTTCTGCAGGCTGATAGACTGGGTCAGGGATCCTTTCTGTGGGGAGAAGCGTGGCAGCAGGGCTGGTGGCAGCAGCGGTTGCAGCGGCGGTTGCAGCGCTGGTTGCAGCAGCGGGTGCAGCGGCGGTTGCAGCGCTGGTTGCAGCAGCGGTTGCAGCGGCGGTTGCAGCTCCGTCAGCTCCACATATTCGCCCTCTGAGTCGTCGCTGCTGGCTGCTGACCGGCTGGGTGTAGCTGGGAGGGGGAGGGGCTTCCCGTCCGTCCTTAAGGGGGCGGAGCTGCGCGAGCGGCTGATGAACTGCGGGTGGACGACGTCCTCCCAGGGGACCCTGAAGACGTCGCCGTGGGCGGACAGGATGCAGCGCCGCAGCCCGGCGGCGCCGTGCCGCTCACGCTCCTGGTTCTCGGCATCCAGCCAAGCCATGCTGAAGATGGAGGTCAGGGCCCGGGCCGGCACCTCCTGCCGCTCCGCATGGCGGTCGACCGCTGACGCGCTGACCAGGAGCAGGCGAGGGGGGGCGGGGGAGCCACAGGCCGCAGGAGCAGCAGGAGGAGAGAGCAGCAGGTAGAAGTCTCCTGGAAGGAGGAGGAGCGGATCCAGAGGACAAAGATGGACGACTATCTTGTCATGGAGGCAGAGTGGCCAGCCGGGATGACGGAACAGCAGGCCAGAGAACGGAGCCTGGAGGGGGCGGGGTCAGAGAGAGAAGTGGGGTCAGAGGTCAGTCATCAGGACAAACACGATCCTCCTCTCCTGTTCTCAATAAAATCGACTCCATGATGGACAGACACAAAGTCTGACTAAAATATTCAGAGGTCTTTAAGTTTTCCTCACCAGTCTGAGCTTACTGGGAGAAAACCACAGCAGAACTGAGAGCTGGAAGCATAATCATCATTCATGCCTGATCTGAAAAGTGCGGTGCGCAGGCCTTCTGCGGTTTATCTCTGTTCTGCTGAGTGAAACATCTCCAGCTCAGGGAGGCTGCAGTCTGGACTTTGAGTAGGCCGCTCTAACACATGAATCTGCTCGTTGCCATAGTAACGAACAGATATAGGGGAGCACGGTAGTGGCAGCACTGTGCTGTGGGCCTGTGTCGGCAGTCAGAGAAAGTTGGAGACAACACGTCTGGACATCATTTTATAAATGAGTTTTGTTCACTGAAGCTAAGGATTTCTTTTTTATTTCAATTTCTTTTTTATCATTTAAAAACAAACATTTTCTCTTTTACCAAACAGTCGATTATGAAAAGCTGCCAAAGTTTTCTAGAAACGTTACTGAAAGCACCTACTCTGTTTCTTGTTTTACTAGGCAGAAAAAATAGAAGGACATTCTTTTCAGAAGGCCTAGGGGTCAAAGGTCAATGCCCTTCTTCTCCTCTAACGCTGAAATTGCTGCTTTGCATGTTTAAATCACTTCATGTTTCTGTGTGGGGGTCAAAGGTTGAAGGGTGTGAGGACAGACAGGGGACAGGGTGGACAGCCGTCCGCAGGAACTCACGCAGGCATCCTGCTGCAGGTTCTGCAGGAAGTGCTTGGAAGGAAGCAGGAAGTGGAAGAGGAAGCGGAGGCCGTCTCCACGGTAACAGCTGTCCACCACGGCAAGGACCTGAGGCAGGAGGGTGGGGGCCGAGGCCTGGAAGGGCGGGAAGACGGCGGCCAGCGCCTTCTGGACGCAGACGTCCACAGACTCAGAGTCCTGCAGGAGACAGAACACAGAGGACATGTGGACCTGGGCCGGACCAGAACCAGAACCAGAGAGGAGAGGGGAGGAAAGGGAGGGGAGGACCTCTCACTCTGAGCTGATTATGACCTCCTGCTGTGGATCAATAACTGATCACTTTGCAGGAGGTCAAAGGTCAGAGCAGACCACTTCACAGAGAGTGCCCCGCACAGGCCCAAGCGCCCACTGAGGGTCCTGGTTTTGATGGACTCCAGCGCGGCGTCCTGAGAACGGGCTCCAATGTTCCTGATGCTTTCAGAGGAGCTGGTTCTGGTTCTACTGGTTTGGACGGAAGCCCGCCGGGCCGTGATTCATCCTGATGGCAGAACCGGTTCCTGCAGGGCGCAGAGCAGCAGGTCAACATGTCCCAACATCAGTCTGCAGGATATCGGCTCCCTGCTGGGTCAAAGGTCACGGCTCCCTAATGACGAAACCTCAGGAGACGTCTGGTCCCGGGAGAGAGCGATGAGGAGGATGAGGCATTTTCTGTCCTCTGGATGAAAGCAGCTCGAGCTTCTCCAGAGAAAAATGGCCGACGTTGTTATGGAAACATCAGCGCTGCATGCTATGCGAGCGTAGACGATGGTAGCAGGCAGGAGGCGGTTCATGAAACCAGTGAATCTGAAGTGGCTCCAAAAGGATGAGATCTTTCATCCACCAAACTTTCTCCTTCATGCTTCCAGCACAATGTTCTGCTGCAGCTGCTTAACTGGTTCCCAGTTTGGCCAGCTCCTACTGTAACTGGCAGCACAGAGCACAGATGCAACATCCTGCTAACCTTCACAATAAAAGCCTGAATTCTAACAACGTTCTACGGCTCATTAAAACCCAGCGAAGTTTCTTCTGGATGCTTAATATTCAAATGTTATTGAAAGCAAACAAGTTTCAAAAACTGAAATTTGAAAAACCAAATCCATTTCAAAAATCAAACTTTGATTAAAAAAATACATTTTGAGAGTATTTTACAGAGTGCATACAAATGGTTGAACCTACATTTATGCAGCTTTTCGAACCTAAAATGAGTTTTGGAAAAGACTTTGTTCTTTTCAAATCGAGTTCTCTTTCCAAACATCTCAGGCCGAGACGTCCTGAGGAACAAAATGTTAGAGAAAATCTAAAATGCATTTTAGATTTTTATTATTTTGAAAAATCAAAATAATAAAAAGGTAGATTAAAAAAAAAACACTTTTGAAACATTTTTTAAAAAATAATTTGGGAAAAGGCTAAATTTACAAAAAAGTTATTTAGAAAAATGATTTGTAAAAGTCATTTAAAGTATTGTAACTGGTCGCTTCAGTAACAGCTTCAGGAGGGGAAGGTCGTCTGGAAAGCAGAGAAAGTCGGTCTGCAGCAGCAGAAGCGAATGTCCCAACAACAAATCCCTGCTGCCATCATCATCAGCCGCAGCCAGAGCAGCTTCCTGCTGTGATTACCTGCCATGGTTCTGTGATGCTGCGGGCCGGCCGTGGCGTGCTGCGGCTCGTCTGGAGACGCTGCAGTTTCCTCTCAGGGATTAAAGTTTCATCTGATGTTATCACATTCCAGAGGCGCTGAGCAGGAAAGAGCGGCGCGCCTTCAGGCGATGCCTCTGCAGCTTACTGAGACAGGAATGTTCCAGACAGCCAGGAACACCAGAACCAGAACCACCGGCCCAAGTCAGAGTGAGCAGAACCTCACACTGAGCCTGGGACTGGGTCACTGATGTTCTACAGAAACCGTCTCTCGAAACCAGAACCAGGAGGACTCCTTCAGCAGATGAGGTTTAAAGCCAAGGGAGACGGGCCGTGTTCTGATCAGGGTGGGATGCTCCTGGTTCTGATCCGAGTCCCAGTCTGACCCATCGGTACCGACTGCCTCACCGCCTCAGGCGCTGCTGGCGCTGAGATAACATCCTGCAGGCGTCTGCATAGTTCTGAACTCTAACCATAGAAGAGATTTATGCATGAATCGATTTACTTTAAACATTTTTTATAATTTACTTTCTTTAAAAATTCTAAATATTAACACATTTTATTACTTCAATGTAAACACAATACATTTTTTGGTACTGCTCCCCAATGACAATGGCTATTTTTAGAAGTTGCTCTGCGGGCGACTGACAGTGTCCCCTCGGGCGACCGGACGCCCGCCGACCCCAGGCTGGTGACCCCTGGTCAGGACAAATGAGAGGCCTGAACCGTAGAGACATCTGACCCGACAGGCGGCGTGAAGACGGCTTCCAGCGGCGCGCAGCAACGCAACGCGCAGCAACGCACCGCGCAGCAACGCAACACGCAGCAACGCACGCAGCAACGCACCGCAGCAACGCACCGCACCGCAAAGCAACGCAACACGCAGCAACGCAAAGCAACACAACGCAAAGCAAAGCAACGCAACGTGCAGCAACGCATTGCGCAGCAACACACCGATCTCTGAATGTCAACACTTTGACTTTGTCCACATCAGATGACCAGGGCCATAACTGGATCCAGAACCGAACCGTCAGACCTGATCAGGAACACAGAACCGATCACCAGCAGCTGCCTGGACTCCTGCAGTCAGACCAGAACATTCCTAAGAACCCAGCAGAACCCATCCGGATCAGAACTAACCCATCCATTCTGAGCTCAGATTCAGCTGCCATCAACCAATCAGAACTTCCCACGGACCTCCTCACCTGTGATGTTGTCCACCTGCTCAGACAGCTGTCTCTCAGGTGGATCTCGATCCACAGGTCTAACCTGGGAGTTCGGTCAGAACCATTGACCTCTGACTGGACAAACATTAGCTCTGGTTCTTGTTGTGGCTCCTTGAGCAGGTCTCAGCATGTTTCCGTCAGCACTCCCAGTTTACCTGACGTCTCTACGGTAACGGCACTTCGCCCTGCTCAGGTGTGTGTAATCGTCAGAGTGAGTCACTATTTTCACTTGTTCTGTTGGCCAAACAAAGAGTCACTTCAGAGTCAAGCTGGAGCCGACGCCAGGTCCAGGTTCTGGTTCTGAACAGAGCAGTAGAGACGGGAAATGGGGAGGACGGCGACAAGGATGGATGGTCATCGTTACCATGGTGATGATGATAAACTACAGCCTGATACCTGCAAAGACCAAAACCTGAAGAGGTTTAGTTTCACTACTTTCTTGTCTTTGGTTCAGCAATAAATATGAATCTATTTAAAGACGCATCTCTATGTCATTTCAATTTATTAATTACTTTGATTTATTTTACCAAATTAATCACTTTCTTTTGTGATTTTTTTCCACCCGTCCCCAGTTGAAACCTTTGTATTCACATGTTTCTGGTAAGCCTCTAAATGTGACGCGCAGCTACATCGCTAACGATGGAATCAGCTCCTCTGGTCACGGGGGGTTCATGTCTGCCTCTAAGCGATCTGATTGGACGCTGGGGACTGTTGCTCTGTTCAGGTTGCGCCAACAGAAATAAAGTTTTCACTGCAGCCCATCAAACCGCAAACATCCCATGATAACCTGCCCGGCTACAGGAAGCTCTGACTGGTGGTTCTGTTGGGCAGAATCAGAACCAGGCGTTGGGTCGTGATGCTCCGGTTCTGATCCGAAGGTGGCAGAACCTCCCAGTCTCGGCTCAGCTGCAGGAATCCCAGCTGACCCGCCTCCACCTGTTACAGAACTGGACCATGAAGTGGTTCTGCTCCACCAGGCCGGGTTCCGTTGGGTTCTGGTGTTTGACCTGGCTTTAACTGACAGGTCCGAGTGTTTTGCTGGTCCTGCTGCTCACAGCTACACACACCCCTCAGATCCAATGTTGAATCCTAACACACACACACACCCTGGTGGAACCCAACACCCCCCTGCTGCCCCGGTTGGGCCCCGGTTGGGGCAGCAGGGGGGTATTTTTATTTTTTTCTCTCTGTCTGTCCTCAGGAACAGAACTTGACAGCGCTTTGAATTCTGTGGTCCGATCGCGCCCGTGTGACGCAAAAAAACCAAAAAGAAATGACTTGAAATGCTTTGTGCCTTTTCTGTTCATTCGCTCTGCATTTCAGCTCCTATCAGGCAATACTGATGAATTCTGTATTTTATTAGAGAAAGTTCAAATGAAAAGAAATCCTTATTGTAAACTGCTGCAGGCATTGTGTGTGTGTGGAGGCCTTACCATGCTGTCTGCAGTGTGGTGTCAGGGGAAATTACTCCAGTCTGACTCCATGATCCCAGTCTGTCTGTCCCAGTCTGTCTCTCAGAGCGTCTCCTGCCGTCAGCGCTGATCGCTGCGCTAAGCTCCGCCTCCCAGCTGTCAGCCCTTCACGGACCCTCCCTCGTTTTCCTCCCCTCTGCTGCCCCCTGCTGGCTGCGGCAGAACCTAAAACCCAAACTGGATCAGAACCTAACATTACAGACGGCCTCACCGGGTCAGAACCGGGAGGAGACAGAGACTTCAGGATCATTTTACATCAATACATAAGAGCTAAATGCTTTTCTTGTGAAAACCATGTCACATGACCAATCCAACAGAACCAGAATGAATCGGATCAGCGGGTCGGCTGACGGTTCTGATGTGGGTCAGGACATTCGTGACAGTCTCTGACTGGAAACCAGTGAACAGCACCAAGAAGTGGGTCATGATGGTCCCACTTTGACAATGTCTGGAAACATTCTGCTTTAACGTCACAGGCTGGGACTGAACTGGGCAGCGCTAGTGAAACCACTGCTGGTTTCCATGGAGCTACTGGGAAAAACGTCTTTCAGGATCTCTGAGGGGGAAACCATGCGGCAGCAGCACAATGAGGCTGGTCACCTCTACTGGGAGCACTGGGTCTGCTGGGACAAGAGAAACCCAGAAACATCCTTAAAGGAACAGTTCCTGTTCCCTCATCAACGCCACGTTTACAGTTGACCAATCAGATCAGGAATCTCATCAGGGATCCAATCAGAAAGCCAGAACACACACCTGAGGGGTAGGTTACACACACGCACACACACACACACACACACACACACACACACACACCTAGGCCTGCCGCGATAAACGATAAGTCAATTAATCGAACGATAAATTAAAACTATCGACCTCATTTTAATTATCGGCTATATCGTTTCTTCCTGCCTTTTTCTCTTCCTGTTGATGACACTGAATGAAAAAAGGCTCAACTCCGTTTCTCTCCATTAACCCTCCCTTCCTCTCTTCCTTAGTGTAATGCCCAGCGCGCTGCACCATCATCAAAACCTGAGAGACATTAGCCGACAGAAATCCTCGGTATAACGGTTCGATCTAAACCGTGTTGTGTCCAACAATGGACACAAAATAATAAGTCCAGTTCACTAACTTTGAAACCAGGCATTAATCAATTCCTTACTACAATCTACCTGCAATGCATGTAGCTAGTGTCAGTCTGACTGAATGAAAATCATTATAACTATTTATGTCACGTTAATGAAGAACCGCTGAAAAGTTACCGGGTTTTCTGGTAGTAATTTCGCTCCAACTCCTCCCCTAGTTATTGATATTTTCTTTGCACGAACTGTTGAATAAACATTCATGTTGTTTCCGATGTCTGCTGGACTTCGGGTTGCACCGTGTCAGCTGTTCGGGATTCCCTCCGTGTTTCCCCTCAGAAAGCAGGAGGAGAATCCGCGCTTTCTGATTGGCTACCGGTCACATTCAACAGGCTGCGTCACTCTCCCAGTCTGGATAAATCCTTGATTTAGATCGGAGCGGCACAACGATCTACCGTAACACACAACACTAGTGACGATCTCAGAACGAAGAACGTTCTCAGATTGTAGTTCAGGGTAAAAAATCCTGTAGTTTGAACTATTGCATCAGGCAGTCGGATGTCTTCTCTATTTAAATCTAATGATTACTGAAGGCCAATATAATATACAGACTTCATAATCTGCACTCTTTTGGTTGAATGCAGTATTTATTTCCACTTTGGCTTTATGTTGTTTAGTTTTTATTCAAGTACATTTATTGTTAATGGAGACTAAGAATCTATTTTATTTTTGGTTTTGGTTGTTTTATTTATTTTGTGTATCAGTCCCAGTGTTAAGTGTCTTTTGAAAGTAAAGTGTATCTTTGGCAGGAAATCGCATGTATTATTACGCAATTTCCATTAAATCAATGTAAAAAGGTCTTCAAACAATATTATTGTTTATCGCAATAATTTTTTGAGACAATTTATCGCCCAGCAAAATCTGTTATCGTGACAGGCCTACACACACCTGAGGGGCAGGTTACGCACACACACACACACACACACACACCCCCACACACACACCTGAGTGGTAGGACACACACACACACACACACACACACACACACACACACACCTGAGGGGTAGGTTATGCACACACACACACACACACACACCTAAGCCTGCAGCTCATTGTTCTCATATTTTTGAAAAAATTTGACAGCGCAACTCTATCTTCATGGGAACCGCTCTCTGGATCTGTTTATACCAAAACCAGAACCAGAACCTGGACCTGGACCAGGACCAGAACCAGGACCAGATCCAGAACCAGAACCAGAACCAGGACCTGGACCAGACCAGAACCAGAACCTGGACCAGGACCAGGAGACCATGATGACAACCTTAAAAGGATCCAGAATCTTCTGGACATGAAATATCTGCTGAAACAAGCTATCGCCATCAGCTTGTTAGCTACTGATGCCTATACTAGCAGGAGCTAACACTGTTAGCTAGAGCTAAAGACATTAGCAGGAGAAAGAGAGTTGATCGTGATGCTAACGGCTACCACCTTCAGTTAGGATCTGGGGAATCTGGTTTCTTTTCTGGTTGGATTCCGGTTCAGACCGAGGATGCTCACGCAACTCTGCAAAAATCCCTGTTCTGGCTGGACAGAGCTAGCGCTAGCGAGCTACAACTAGCGCTGTAGTACCAAGCAATGTCGTCTGCACAGGAAGCAGTGCAATGTAAGCAACATGGCGACGTCCGTCATTCTGTCCATCCATTTTCTTACACCTTGTCCCTAATGGGACCAGGAGCTGCTGCTGCCTGTGCAGCAACGTTCTGGGCGAGAGGCGGAGTCACCTGGGCAGGTGAAACACAGAGACAGACAGGAGACGCAACACAACCATCCATTCACACTGGGAGAATTTAGAAAGACCAGTTAACCTGACAGTCATGTTTTGGGACTGTGGGAGGAAGCTGGACAACCTGGAGAGAACCCACCATGCACAGGGAGAACATGCAGACAGAAAAACCTGGGCTGGAACATGGCGACGTCTGAGACCATATTTTATTCAGCCTACAAACTTGTTTTTGTTTAGATTTTAAATCGGAAATGAATTTTTCTTAATCTGTTAACGTCTAACGAGTTAAAGCTGCACTGTTTTACCATAGTAAAAAATGTTAAATATTTGTTAAAACTGTCACCTCATCTGCTATGAGACAGATAATCTGAGGACAGATACATCTCCTCCCTTATCTGTTACAATCAGAGCCAGGAGGTGGGGCTTAGCGCCGTCAATCAACCTTATGTACTCACTGCACAATGTGCTGATGGCAGAGAAACAACTTACTTCTATGTATTCCTGGGATCAGCACAGATGATATCCGGCGTGTTAAATAACTCACGTTGTGTCACTCGGTGCCTAACGCTCCTGAGCAGGACGCCGACTCGCCAAAAGACACATTCAAGGAGCACAGGTAAACAGTAACATTCAATGACATCTAGGAAATATCAATGATCAAAGCAGGAGACAGACACAAAACCAAGCTCTGAAGGAATGAACAAACCACAATGAAGAATGAACTTATGATAATAAACAAAACAAAATGGTGGACCGGCAACCTACAACACACAAACAGCAGCAGCACTTCCAAGAGCGTCTCTCTATGCTAGCTAGCCTTAGCACTCATGAAAGTGCTAAGGCTAGCACTCATGAAAGTGCTAAGAGCAAGGGGGCGGGTGTGAGCAGCGCATACATAAGCATGACTGACAATGCTAAGATCCTTCTCGTTCTGACTGGTTGTGGCTGAGCAGTGTATTTCTGCAGTGAGCACTGGGAGCACTGGAGGCAGGAGCCATCTGCACAAAGTGAGTTTCAACAGAAATGTGCAACTTTAAAAACATGGCAGCTTTAAAACATTCCTGAAACGTTCCATCAATTTCCATGAAGATCATCTGATCCACCTCCCAACAGCACCAGTACCAGCCGGCTGCTGGTCCCAGTTCTCACCTCAGTCCGAGCAGCAGCAGCTGCTGGGATTATTTCTGGATTAAAACATAATCTGTCAGGGAAAATTATTATCAATGAGCAGAGAGAGGAGCTCAGAGCTATATGAGGCTCTTATTGTGAAGTTCTGCTTAACATATGCCCTCCTGTTACTGGGAATTGGTCCAATAAGACGAGCTGGTAACCAATTAAACCATTAAACCAGACCTGAAAGCATACAGTCGGGTGGTTCTGGTCAGAGCCCTGCAGGTCAGCAACATTTGTCTTCTGATCAACAGTTCAGTACAGTGACTGCAAGACATCCCTGTACACATCCGGGTCGTCCAGCAGAACCCCCCAGAACCACTCAGCAGAACCAGAACCAGTCTCCAAAGGATCAAAGTTAGGAAACTTCTGCAGCTCCTGAGCAGCAGCTGTGTGTTTTTCTCTCAGCCCACTCAGAGCCTGAAACAAGAGAAACAAAGCACTCACCCCGTCTGGACTTCAGCTCGTCTCAGACCAGACCGGACCGTTCTGAACCGGGCCGCTCCAAACCGGGCCCTCCCAGAACAACAACAGGCGCTCCAAATGTGCAGAGCGAGGCGGCGGAGCAGCATGTGTTCAGAGAAGCAGCAGCTCCAGCCTGCAGTTCTGACGGCTCCACCCCCCGACTCACTGTGGGAGCATCGCACTCAACTGCTAACACACACACGCACGCACGCACACACACACACACACACGCACACACACACACACACTCTCTCTCTCTCTCTCTCTCTCTTTCACTCTGTGCTGGCAGCAGTTGAGACGACATTCTTTGGACAGAAGATCTGGTCTTTAAATAGAGCAGCAGAGCCACAACAGCGTCAGGTCTGCAGCAGCCAAGGGGGAGAACGTTCTCCACACAGGAACCAACCGGAACTGGAACCAACTGGAACTGAAACCAACCGGAACCAACCGGAATGGAAACCAACCGGAACTGGAACCAACCGGAACTGGAACCAACCGGAACGGAACCAACCGGAATGTCCTCCAGGCAGGAATCCAACATGTCTGGTTTTCACTTGTAAGTTTGATGAAGCAGTTTTATGTAAAATCACCTTTCTGATCTTCGTCATGTTTTAATGTTTTTCCGGCTGTGTTAATTTGATTCTTTCATGATTGAGAAATCATTTCATCTCCATGGCAACTATTCAGCTGCTAAACGTCTGGATCCCACCTCAGAAGCTCCTCTCCCACTCTGCTCCTTCAGGCTAGCCAGCAGCAATTAGCAATCAGCTGCTGAGCTCATCATAGGAGCTGCTGCTCAGAGCAACGCTGGTATGAACATTAAAGGGTTGATAGAGGAGTCATGTTGGTTTGACTTCCTGGAAGCGGACCGTCAGGTACAGTAGAGCAGGAGCTTCTTCAAGAGACAAACGTTAAATTATGAAGTCAAACTTATTTTAAGTCATCTTCATCATTAAAACAGCAGAAGGTAGCAGTTAATGATGGTGCTATAAAGGGAAATGTGTGTCTGAAAAATACATAATACTGGCCCTTAAAACACTAATGCTGTTCTGACATCAGCACAGCGGCCCTACAGGTTGAAAGCATCCACATTAAGATGCTGCTCTTCTTCATCGTGGTGTCCCACATGGCTCAGCTCTTACTGAACAGAAGATGGAGATGATGATCTCTGAAGCCTTTCCTTCACGATGCAGAGAAACTGCAGTGACCTTAAAGCCCCGCTACTGATGCTGCTGCTACTGATGCTACTGGTTCTGCTGCTACTGTTGCAGCTGATGCTGCTATAGCAGCAAACAATACGTTTGAACAATGTATTGTTGTTAAAACAACAATACGTTGTTTGAACGTGTGTGTGTTATCCTCAGACTACACACACACACAAAATATCTAAAGTAAAAATTAAACGAAACCCTCATTCAAATGTAAATAGTACATTTCATCAGTTTTTGCCTCATAAAGATCATTGCTGTTCACTGAATACATGAAAAGCCTGTTGGATCAGCAGATTAACTCCAGATAGGTTTGATTATTGAAGGTGATCAATAGTCTCAGGTACATCAGTGGCTGCATCAAGGTGAGCTGCTACCTGAGGATCTGTGGCTCTGATGGAGAACATGGAGCCATTGATCAGAGATCGTATTGATCTGCTGGTTTATTGGCGTTTAGATGAATCCAGACTGATCATCCTGGGGCTCTGAGCAAAACTTGAAGCAGGTTCCGGTAACCAACAACAGGCAGCAGCTGTGCCCCGTGTGCGGCCAGGCAGGCGGCTTATCAGAGGAATGTGAGCAGGTTTTCCGGCTCGGGGAGCGATGAGCGGGCAGCCAATGAGGCGCTGGACGAGGCCTGCAGCTAAAGCCCAGAGAAAAGCTTCATTACTGAAGCTGATCCCCACAGAAACACAGAGAAACCTGTGTGCCTGCAGTAACTCCTGCAGGCACACAGAGCAGGCGGGGTCCAACAGGAGAAGCTCTGGAACACTAATCACCACATCACCACTTTTACAGTGAAACCGTTGAGTAAAGTGGCGCAAGGAGACCAGCTGACTGCTTGGCCAGCTCAACACTCATCATCATGGTGGAACGGGAGGCTTCTCAGCAGCAGCAGTTTGGGGATCGGAGCACCTCTGGTCTCGTAGTCTCCATTCCTGCTCTGGTCCGCCTCACAGGCTCAGCCTACAAGAACGGCCCCAGACAGTCTGCTGAGCAGGACGTGTTCCCACATGTCATTAGTTGCATTCCAGCAACATGTTTATTCACATTTTGAACCATCACATAGAAACGGTTGATGGAAACGGGTGAATTTGAAATAAATTCCTCAATTTCATGATAAAAAGTTCTTGTGCTTGCCAGAGGCGGTTTTCTAAAAGAGGTGCAGGAAACAGATGAGCTTCATATCCTAACGAGGCGAACACTGCCCTCTACTGGTGGGATTATGTCTCACCAGAGGAACCAACCCCTGAGCCTTTCAAGGGAACCACAATTAGTGATAAAAATAGACCTTATTTGGGAAATATTTATCTTAGATGTTAAAAACAATACAGTAATAATACTGTAGGTTATTTAGTTTTTATAAATTGTAATGAAATATTGTCACAGGAATGTCCGGCCGGATCGGTGACGTCAGCAGACAGGCAGTATAGCTTCTGTTAGCATCTCAAAGAGCGTCCAGCTCTGCCCGTCTCAGCAAAGCATTTATTGTTAGCTCCTTGAGGTAACGATCACCTGCTAGAGCCTTCGTTGGTTCTGCTGGGATAAATGGCTCAAAGTTTTGTGGAGAAATGTCCAGGTCCAGATCAGGTCCTTGGTTGTGTTCCTCTCTGGCTCGCCTCTCTCTCTCATGTGAGAAATTATCCAGATTCGCCTCAGATTTTATTCTTTTTATCACAGCCGATAGTAACATGGTGTGGCATTATGTAAAATTACACCAGTCAAACGCAATATGATCAACATCTACTGGGGTGCCGTTGGCCTTCCTGTGTTTACTCTGTAGACTCCAGTACAGAACGGGCCTGATGACATCATCAACCCATCGGTGAAAAATGGCGACCTCCATGGATGACAAGTACAACAAAAGATGTACATTTTTTGAAGTAATAATGAGTTTTGGTGTAATACAAACAGCATTTTTTTTTAGGCAAGATCAAAATTGCAACATATTTACACCAACATGTTAACTAATCCTGGATCCTTTCAAAGTTGCAAATGATCAAATGTTACAAGTGATACAGAAGGACCAATACAGAGACATTCAGCTCCTTTTAGGGGACGCCAAGTGAAGCAAAGGTTGCAGCGCGAGGTCTGCTTTTATCTCCTCGTTCTGCTCCGTCTCTAAGGTGTTCAGCACATAAGCAGCACATAAATCAGAGGCTGTTTATCTGTCATGTCTGCTATGTTGTGGTTATGAAAGCAGATAAAGAGGAAGGACACAGAGGCATTTATCCATAATGCTGTACCTGCTGCGTACTGCAGCATCAACATCTGACTGGTTGATTCACTCAAACCAGGAGGTGGAAACATGCATAGTTAATGTTTTCTTTTTGGCAATATTTCAAAAGTTGGCTTAAAATTTGTATGGCAACTGAATGGAAATGTGGTTAGTGAGGGAAGTAGGTCCAGACCAGGAGAACCGACAGCTGTTTCAGTTTGACAGTTTCTGAAGCTCAGCAGGGGGCCTTCAGCTGGAGCAGCAACATGTAGCCCCACCAAACCACCTGGTCCAGACTATAACCTGGAGCCATCAGACAGCTGATTTCCATCTGATCTGCTCTGAGGACTGATTGGACAGTTTAACGCTCACCATACTGTGGGTGAGCCAGAGACTGCCACCTGCTGGAGGATCACAGCACTCACAGAGCAGCCTTAAATACTGATCTGACAGAGAACAGAGGAACAGCAGAGCAAACATTAGCAGAGCCTCAGGAAGTAACCATGACCTTCATTAACCTTCATGAAGCTGCAGCTTGGGCAGCGCTGAAAACATGCTGCACCACAGCAAGCAGGGTTACTGCAGGATATAATATTAATGAGTCAGAGAGGAGGGGGGGAACAGGATGCTGAAGGAACGAGTCACTTCCTGTCATTCCTGTCATTCACAGGAGTGCCGCTGGAATGGATCACTGTGTTTTAATAAACTCACAATCCCACCTGACTAAATTTATTCTCATCATCAGAAGCACCTAACCCCCACTGAAAAAATCTTAGAGTAAATCTCCATCAGCTACACTGTATACTGCCCTCTTGTGGTCACCTATTCAATATGCAGAAGCACAATGTTGTAAACAATCATACGTCAAACTCCAGTCCTGGAGGGCCGGTGTCCTGCAGCTTTTAGATGAGCCTCTGCTCAGAGTAAAGGTAACAGAGTGAATGTGACTAGGTGTTGGCCACCTGTGGGCGGGACTGGTGTGGTGACTGTAACAGCAGGTGTCTGCGCCTCTACGGCCATTTTGGGGAAAATTACGGTTCACATTTATTGGTCCCGCCAACAGGGTTATTACAGGCCTCAACATAAACTGGGACATTTATTCATTTAGCTGCTTAATTATTCGGTTGTTTCCTTCTCTGTTTGATTTTGTATTTAATTTACATTTTAACAAGGATTATTACCTGGTGGTGGCCTTCAGAAGTTTCTAGAAACGCTTCGGATGCCCCGCCAACCAGTCAGTAACCACCACGAACAAACCAATGCGCTAATTAGCCCTGACTAACCAGCAGCCTGGTTAACTAACCAGTTTATCTGATTTAAAACAAGAACTCACCGGCGGTAGAGAGCAGTCTGGGTAAAATAATCCGGTAAATTTGCGGTTATAAATTATCCTTTCAGCGACCGATGCTAACCAGCTTCCGGTAGTTACCCTTGAGCTGCTTCTGAGGCGAACCACAGCGCCGCCTGTGGTCACTGTGCAGCATTACGTCGCTGGCATCGGCGCCAGACGCCACCACTTGATTTAATCTGTTCACTGTGTTTGTCATGAAAAGTCTTTATTATATCCTGATTTTACATCAGAGATTTGACCTTTACACAATCATTATTCAATTGGTTTTATTTTATTGTTAGTTTTATTTTCAGAGGTTTGTTCAGGGAATTAATCTCGTACATGAAGCAGTTGCATGAGTAAAAGTAAACTATCTGCTCCTTTAACCAGAACAGGAAGATCTGTCCTAAACTCCTCTGTTTTCCTTCAACACAAACAGCAATAATATGGAGAACAACATCAGATTTGGGATCCGGGCGCCGATGTGGTGAGCTCCTGGTTCTGGTTCTGTTGGTCAGAAAGCTGGTGGTTCCGATCCAGTTTGCTGCTTCTCTTCCCTGAAACACGGATCTCATAACTTAAATAAAGTTTTTTTATTTTTTCAATAAAAAAAAATACTCAACGATAATTCCACATTATCAGGGTTCATCAAGGCAAATCGTAAAAATTATTTATAATAAAATATGAACAAAAATATTTTCATCTCAATTGAATTTCTCTTTATTTGTCTCTTAATTTTCAGAGGAATAATTCAGTGTTAATTTTAGGCATTTCCGATGTTTAGCAGCATGTTAAAGCAGAAACATGTCAACAACCTTTATTATGAATAAAAACCGTTTTCCTGCTGCCTGGGCCGAGCTGCTGCAGGAACAGATCACCGATGATCTGGCGGAACCGCTGGTCCTGGTTGGACCGGACCGGGTTTCCGCAGCAGCTCCAGGAATAAAGCACAGAATAAGGCAGCGGCATTAACAAAAACAAGGCCTGTATAAAATACATGTTTGGGTTTTAAATAAGCAGCTTAGACAGAAAGGCAGGGAAAGGGGGGCTGCAGCGCCCCCTGCTGTATGAAGAAACAACAATAAATCAAAAGAGTTATGAAACAAAGGATGGATTTTCATTTAAACTCACAGAATCACAGAGACATCACAGACATTTTCAGTGTAACTGATTCAATAACATCTGCAGTTATTGAATCATATTGATCTGCTGTAATGGAGCAACAATCCTTCCAAGCTTCCAATCCAGCAGGAGCTTGGCTGGAAAGTTTGGTGGAAGGACAAAGGACTCTGATGTTGATGAAGATTAGGACAGAAGGTTATCTTCAGCTGGTGGTGCTCTCTGGTCATGTGATTGTGCTGGTTTCCTATTGGCCGAGCCGGCAGACAACCCGCCACCTGGTGGCCGTGTTCAGAGCTGCGTGGGGCGGTGACTGTGAGGCCCGGCGCCGCCACCGGGGGGCGGGGTCACCAGACTCCTCAGGTACACACAGGGGTTCCTCCTCCTGCCTGGGCCGGGCGGGGCCGGCGGCGAGGGTGCAGCTTGCGGCGGCTTCAAGGCCGACATTAGCGGCTGCATCTCTTGCGATGTGCCAGGCTCCTCCTCTTCCTCCTCTTCCTCCACCGGCTTCTTCTTCTTCCTCTCAGGGAAACAGAAGGCGGCTGGGGGCGGGACCTGGGTGGGCACACCCCCGACAGGGCCAGTGTAGGAGGCGGGGCGGGATCCTCCCAGCCTGGAGAGGGCGCTGACACGGGGGTGGACAGGCTCAGCAGGCGCCGGAGGCGATGAGACGCTCTCCAGAGAGGAGATGCTCTGGTTCCAGGCCTGCTGCAGGTCCACCGGGATGATCTTGGTAGCCTCCACCGACACGCAGGGCGGGGGCGACCCCACGCCGCCCTTCCAGGGCAGATGGCTGTCCTCACCGGGCGGTGACGGGGGGAGGGGCGGCGGGCTCTGGCAAACGTCCAGAGCTGCTGGGACTGAAGGACAAACTCTAATCAGCCATCATGCAGAAAGACTGCAGCTGTACACCAACCTACCATCACCATGGAAACGGGCAGCTTCGTTTTCAGTTCAGCGTCATTAAATTCACAAAATAAGTCATTTACAATCAATCAATCATTTCATTTGATCTAAGTTCAGTAAAACTAAAACATTTCTAAGGAACGCCAGCAGAGCGTCCTGAGCAGCAGGGGGCGACAGTGGAGAGGAAAATCTCCCTTTTAACAGGAAGACACCTCCAGCAGAAGCAGAAGCTGCTCGTTCTCAGAAGACAGAGGACTTTCTAGTTAATGAAAGTAAAGCGTTGAAGGGAGAACGATTCGGTGATGGCAGCATTATGCCCTCCTTCAGCAGGAAACATCACCATGATGTTTCCATGGCAATGAAGCAGTTTCATGAAAATCTTCATCTCCAGGAAGAGATGTAAACGACAGCTGCTCTGTCACCACAGTGACTTGTGTTTGTAACCATGGTAACAAATGGTTTTCATTCCATTTTCTTCAGTTTTAGTCATCAACTTTTATAAACTGGTTTTCACACTGACCCAAATATTTCATCTGTTCTCGATGGCTTTGCCTTTAACATTTATATCTGACTGCAGCTTGTCAGGTATTTTACTTTAACATTTCACTTGTCAAGCACTTAGTTGGAAATGTGATCAAAATAAATTTGGCATCCATTGGTGGATCACCATTTACAGGCGGTGAGGTCCAATCAGAGCCTCTCTGCTTTACCTGATTTGGGTCTCTGTTTTGGCGTCTCCACCTTCCGAGCAACGAAGGTGATGCCGACGTCTTCCTCCTTCTCTGGATCGGAGCGATCAGCTTTATCCTCCTCAGGTTCCACAGGAACGGCCACCGGATCTGAGACAGAGTGGCGGCAACGTCACACCAGTTACTGAGATGCTGGCGAGGGCAAAGTAGAAGATCATCAACTCCAACAACCTCAACCCAACATCATATCAACCCAACATCTTATCAACCCAACATCATATCAACCCAACATCATATCAACCCAACATCATATCAACCCAACATCATCAACCCAACATCAACATCAACCCAACATCAACCCATCTCGAACCCAGCTTGTCGTCTCGGTACCTTTGTCCTGCCAGCTGACGTTGCGTCTGGGTTTGTCTCCTCCCTCGTCCTTCGTGTCAGATCCTCGGCGCTGCCGGCAGAAGGAGGAAAGGTCAGATGCCAACTAGAGCCGATAGTAATATTTACATCGGTTCAGAAATTGAAACAAGTTTGTGTTCATATCTAGAGTCTGGAACTCTGCAGTGAGACCTGCAATTCTGACAGAACCGGACCTCTGACTGTTATAACACTGTTGTAACAGTCAGACTGCAGGTTCTGTTCAGGTGCATGTGTGAACCTTCTTCAGGCTGCGTTCCTTCTTGTGCCGTTTGTGTCTGGTGGACTTGAAGGTCTCCATGCGGCTCCTCATGTTCCTCTGGAAAACCTCGCGGTCCTGGCGCTCCTGCTCACCCAGTGGCATGAAGTGTCGGCTGTAGTGGGACTGGTACTGGAAAACACACACACACACACCATGTGTCATCAGCAGCTCCACGGCGGGCCGTTGCCCCCGCCGCTCCTTCTCGTTACCCGTCTCCTGGGCTTGTACAGGTTCCCGGCCAGGACGTGATGCGTCTCCATGTCCTCCTCCACCTTGGACCCGGGAACGTTGTCGATCACCTGGAGATCCAGACACACGCCGCTGCCGTTCTCCCGCCTGCAACACGTCAACCACAGGTCAGCAGTTTTGGAGCCGAAGCTAAAATCCAATGTTTATTTCTTCTTCTTTGGATCTGTTGTTGGATCTGACGTGAAAAGTTGATTTTTGTTCAAATTCTTCCATAAAATTGATTTAAACAGGAATAAAAAAAGTTGTTTTCTGCTGAGCAGCCCCATAAGAGGTCATCAGAGGTCATGTGACTCACAGGTAGTTGGTGACGTTGGTGACTTCAGGGAACGAGGCTCTGCTGGCCATGGAGGGCAGTGACAGCCTGGCCGAGGTCAAGACGTTCCCACCCTGCACACAGAGGTCAGAGGTCAGCTGGACTTCAGTGAACCTGAAGGACTCAGAACAAGACCGTCTGTCCTCAACAATCAGCCTGCAGCGCCCCCTGGTGGCCAGCCAGGAGGAGCAGTTCAGGTCCTTAGCAGTAAACAGATTTCGCTGAGGTTGCAGAAAACTCTGCTGCCTCCATTAATTTGCTTCCTGCTGAGTTCTGCTCCATAAATAAAGCCCGGTCCAAATTAAAGCCTGTCCTGGTTCTGGACCCGCCTGAAGGTCAACATGTTTCCTCCGTTTCCCCAGAGATGAAATTTAATCCTGAGCTCTGCCGCCTGCCGACTCCGGTTCTGGTTCTGGTGACCCATCAAACCAGGAATGGATCAGCACAACATTTCCTCCAGACGGAGGTGGAGAAGTTCTGGATCTTCGGCTCCAACCTCAACCATGGATTGTGGATCAGAACCAGAACCAGAGCTCGGGTCCAAGCAGCCTGGAAGACCCGACTGCCCAAACAACCAGAATCAGAACCTGGAGCCTGCAGTCTCTCCAGCCAGCTCTTTCAGAACCAGAGTCCATTTGGACCCGACCCGGTCTTCCTACCTGGTCGATGACGCTGATGGCGTCCCGGATGTTGATCTTCTGGTACGCCTCCCAGAGCTCGCTCTTCCTGTACACCGACTTCCTGAGCAGCAGCTTGCTCAGGTAGTTCTTATCGAACTGCTCCCACCTGGAGGGGGCAGAGGCAGTGAAGCATGCTGGGAAACCGCGCTGATGATGGGGGACATGTTGGTGGGTCTCACTTGTCTCTCCAGTGGTGATAACCCTGCAGTCCTGCGATGTCCTCCACTGCAGTCAGGATGTGGTCAAAGGCCTGGACGCACACACACACACACACACACACACACACACACACACACACAACACACACACACACACACGCACACACACACACACACACACACACACACACCACACACACGCACACACACACACACACACACACACACACACACACACACACTCGTCACATTGATGATGAGTCGTCATCATCATCATCATCATCATCATCATCATCATCATCATCATCATCATCATCATCATCATCATCATCATCACCCGCTCGTGGATCTCCTCGTTGATGGTGGGCTTCCTGTTGGTGGAGCGAGGAACCTTCAGCCACTTGACCAGAGGCTTGATGGTCAGACCCTGGACCAGAACCAGAACCAGAACCAGAACCAGAGCAGGAATCAGAACCAGAAACAGTGGCTCCTCACTCAGGAACTGGACCGGTTCAAGCCGCTCCTACCTGGAACATGACGGTGAAGAAGACAACCACGATCGTCGTGGCAACAAAGTAATCCTTGGCTTTGACCTGCTCTGCATCCAGCAGCACCACCAGCGCGAACGCCACCGCCCCCCGCAGGCCGCCGTACGACATCACCACCTGGTCGATCTTATCCAGCGGAACGAGCCGGAACCGGTTCAGAACCCAGGTCTGGCCGACCACACCTGAGGCCCAGAGCCAGGAGAACCATCATGTCACAGAGGTTGGAACCGACTGGACCGGACCGGACCGGACCGGACCGGACCCTTCAGAGGTTCTATACATTGTTTGATTTTCAGAAAAGTTCCTTTAAAGTCTGGGATGTTTTGATCACCACTGATCTAGAATCAGCTCCTTCAGGAGTTTCTCTCCAAAACAGAGATTCCTTTTCTCCTATTGGTTGGCTGCAGCCTGAGTCTGCTTCTGATTGGCTGATCAGGCCCAACGCATGACTCCTCCCCCAGATGCTAGCTGCACCAGAGACAACAGGCAAAACCAATAAGACTCTTTTCTCCGATTACGTCAGAACCAAAGCTGACCGCTTGCTGGATGCGTTTCCGTCTGAATCGTACACTTTGTTGCATTTATCTGGTTTTTATGGAAGAGGCTCAGAGCAGATTATTTTGGTGACAGGAACTGTTCAGTCGTGGATTTATGTGGGATTCGCCTGCTGAGTGAACGCTGCTGAGACTCGTTTAAACAAGAACATATTGTGGTTTTAATGAAATGTCTTCTTTCTCTTAGTGAGATAAAAAACATTCTTATCATGTGATAATTTACTGCTCCTGGTTCTTTTCCTGGCTCCGTCAGTTAAACTCTTCCTGCTGCTGTTCTGGTGAGACACTAAAGGTTCCTACTTCAGATTTATTTAGATTAAAATCCTCAGAACTGGGAGACGAAAACTTTAGATGAACTTTGATTCAGTTCTGTTCTCTAAAGATGTAGTGAGATTCTACTGTTTATTATGTTTTGATTTTACTTTAATAAATCTTTAGGAATTAGTGTGGTTTGTTTTTGATCATGTAAAGTAAATTTAGCTGGATTAATATTTAAATGTGAGATGTGGCTCACTTTTTAAAATATTAAATTATTAGATAATCAGTTCTGAGCATCAATTAAAGATAAATAATTTAAATCAAGTTTAAATTGTTAACTAGTTGCTGTTTTTAAAGGGCCAGTTCTCTGTAAAATAAACCTTTCTGATTTCTAATGTTTTTCCTGCTGAGTTCCTTTGATTCTGTCGTGTTTGAGAAATCCTTACAATCTTCATAGCAACCATTCAGCTGCTAAATGTCTGGGAGGACCTAGCCCCACCTTTGAGGCGCAGGACCTCCCCCACTCCGCTCCTTCAGACTAGCCAGCAGCAATTAGCAAACAGCTGTTGAGCTCAATGTAGGAGCTGCTGCTTAGAGCAACGCTGGTAAAACTTTAGAGGGTTAATATAGCAGCCATGTTGGGATGTCTTCCTGGAGGCGGAGTTTCAGGAAGAGCAGGAGCTTCTTAAAAAAACAGAGGCCCAATTTCAAGCTGCTAAATCAGGAAGCTAAACTTCTTTTAAGTCATATTTTATGTACAGTGTTTTTATAACAGCTAAAGGTGAGACAGTAACTGATTATGTTATAAAATGGAACTATATGCCTGGAAATCACATGATACCGGCCCTTTAATGGCTGCTGTACCCATGTTGGCCAGTAGATAGCGCTGATCTGCACCTTCTGTGATGGTTAATGTGAATAATGTCAGAGTTATAACCTGAACCAGAGGTACTGACCCACAGCCCTGAAGAGCAGGATGAAGACCAAGGTGCAGGACACCAGGCCCGTGTCCCAGGCCCACTTGGACTTGTCCACCGCAGAGATGCCCAGGAAGATGAAGATGATGGTCTCAGCGATGCTGGCCAGCGTCTTCATCGTGTACTTCACCGTGGTCCGGGACTTCTGCGAGATGTTCGCCTCTACGTACTTATTGGCCCCGATGCCACAGAAGGTCATCCTGCGGAGGAAGACATGGCGGTGACAAGGCTGGGGCTGAGGCGGGTGGGATTGAGAGGCGGGACTCACGACAAGATGGCAGACAGCGAGAAGAGCTCGGCGGTCAGGTAGGCCAGGTACACCAACAGGAAGACGACGAGCGGCTCAATGATGCGGACCTTCTTGGTGAAGCGGGTGATGAAGCCGAGGATGACGGCAAAGACCAGACCCACCAGAGTTCCCCCGACGCTGACGATGAGGAAGGAGGCTGTGGAGGTCAGCAGAGGTCAGAGGTCAGCAGAGGCTGTCAAGATTTCCACCTGAAGACTCACCCACTCCCTTGAAGTAGTCGGCCGTCTGGACGTTCTGCGGGCCGACCTCCACGAAGGAGATGTAGACCTTATAGAGGACCTGCAGGAGACACGAAGAGAGACACATCAGGGACGGGTCACCAGAACCAGAACCCGACCAGGTCCCTCAGGAGCCAGATCGCAGGAGCATCCAGAACCTCCAGACCAGAGGGAAAATGCTTATTACTGAGGACCAAAATGAGCTTTTTCTCTTATGGCAAAATGCAAAAAATAAACATAAATAATACAATAATATTGTCGTGAAATTTTTCTCAGCACAAAAATAAATTAACAAGCTAAATGTTAAAGGGACGGTATCGTGCTTCTCAGCCACATAGTTCCATTTTATAACACAATCAGTAACTATGTTTCCCTCAGTTCTTATAAAAATATCAAATATGACTTCAAATAAATCTTACTTCCTGATTTAACGTCTTGAAATTGGGCCTCTGTCGCTTTAAGAAGCTCCTGCTCTTTCTGAAGCTCCGCCTCCAACAAGACATCTCAACATGGGTCCTCTATTAACCCTTTAATATTTTTACCAACATTGTTCTGAGCAGTAGCTCCTGTAATGAGTTCAGCAGATGTTTGCTAATTGCTGCTGGCTAGTCTGAAGGAGCCTAGTGGGGGAGGAACCTTGTAGGTCCACCCAGGCTTTGAGCAGCTGACCTGTTACCAGATAGATAACAGAATATGTTAAACATAAAAGAATCAAAGCAAAAATGTTATATTTATGACATAAACTAGTCTTGAAAATCTGAGCCTGAAAATGGCAAAAAGTTTCCATCTGGTGCAGAATCCACACAGAGTTATTACAAAGTGAAAAAACAAGTGCAAGGAGAATCTATAAACTCTTGCTCTTTAATTCCAGCTTCAGTAAGAGTCAGGCATAATTTTCATATTTCAGAGGCTTTAATTTATTTATTTTTTGAACCTTTATTTCACTGCTTCCTGTGTCCATTTACCTCAAAATTAGAAGAGAAACATGGTCAATAAAATAATATTACTTCCGTTTATTAGTTTTGGGAAATTTCATTGTTAAATTTTGCATCTGCATCGTTACTAAAACAAACTGGGTCCAAATGAGACCATTCAGAAGGCCGCAGTCGGCCCCCACACCTCATGTTGGACACCTTTGAATCTCCAGGTGTGGTAGAGGTGAGCGCTCCCCCAGAGGATCAGAGGTCACAGCTCCAGTACTCCCAGCTCTGCCTGGGTTTTTCCATCTCTTTGGGATTAGCTGATAATCTGAGTGCTGAGGAGGATTAGCTGGCGCCGCTAATCTGCTCCCAGCTTCCAGCGCCGCCTCTGGACGACACGTTTCCTCCTCCTGGAGCGGCAGCAGCAAAGTTCAGCTTCACGCCACGACGCCCGCTGCGGCAGGCCTTCACAGGCTTATCTGTTACCATGGAAACACAGCATCAGTCCTGGCAGGTGAGATTTGTGCTGATTCATCCACAGCGTCAGATCCTGCTGATCCAAATCTGCACTGCAGGTGGAGGAACCTCAGCACTGATGATCAGACGCTGCTTTCTGTTAGGAATCTGAGAGCGCCTGCAGCAAGAGGTGCAGCTGAAGTTGCTGCAGCAATGGCTGCAGCATTGCTGTTTCCATCCCGTCATGCTGGGCATCGATTATTTTGATGATTAATTGGAATAAAATGGGAATATTACGCTCACTTTTTATCACTGAAGCTTTTTTTCATTATAAAATATTAAAAATACATTTAAAGGGGCGGTGTCTTGTGATTTCCAGGCACATAGTCACATTTTTTAACATAATTAGTTACTATCTCACATTGAGCTGCTATAAAACACTAATTATAAAATATGAGTTAAAATAAATCTTACTTCCTGATTTAACGTCTTGAAATTGGGCCTCTGTCTCTTTAAGAAGCTCCTGCTCTTTCTGAAGCTCCTCCTTGAACAAGACATCTCAACATGGGTCCTCTATTAACCCTTTAATGTTTTTACAAGAGTTGTTCTGTGCAGGGGGCTGCACAGTGGCGCAGTGGGTAGCGCTGTTGCCTTGCAGCAAGAAGGTCCTGGGTTCGATTCCCGGCCCGGGGTCTTTCTGCACGGAGTTTGCATGTTCTCCCTGTGCATGCGTGGGTTCTCTCCGGGTTCTCCGGCTTCCTTCCTCTTCCCAAATTCTCCCTAGGTGTGAGTGTGTGTGTGGTTGTTTGTCCTGTTTGTCTCTCTGTGTTGCCCTGCGACAGACTGGCGACCTGTCCAGGTGACCCCGCCTCTCGCCCGGAACGCAGCTGGAGAGGAACCAGCAACTCCCGACCCCGTTAGGGAGAAGGGTCAGAAAATGGATGGATGGATGGATGGATGGATGGATGGATGTTCTGTGCAGCAACTGCTGTAATGAGCTCAGCAGCTGATTGCTAATTGCTGCTGGCTAGTCTGAAGGAGTTGAGTGGGGTCCAGATGGGAAGTGCAGCAGGTTGCGATTGTGGGGAGGGGGCTCGAGAGATGCCGCTCTGGGTGGTTGCCCATATCAGACAACGCCTCTGGTTTTGATTTCATTTATGCTGTTTAGAGTCTCTAATCGATTGATAGATTACTGAATTATTACAACATTGATTCAATGATCTATTGATATGGTTTCACACACAGACGATGAAAATCTCAGCATGTGTGTGTGTGTGTCTCTGTGTGTGTGTTTCTGTGTGTGTGTGTCTGTGTGTGTGTGTGTGTCTCTGTGTGTGTGTTTCTGTGTGTGTGTTCTGTGTGTGTGTGTGTGTGTGTGTGTGTGTGTGTGTGTGTGTGTGCCTCACCACGGTGACGGCGTCATTCAGCAGCGACTCTCCAACACGATGATGAAGAGCATCTCGTTGACATGGACCTCCTCGAACACGGCTAGAACTGCCACCGGGTCGACGGCGGAGATCAGAGCGCCGAACAGCAGGAAGTCCATCAGGTCGGCCTGAACGCGCTCGTCTGCAGAGAGACACCGCCGCAGCTGATTGGTCCACACATGGTGACATCACAGCAGGCATCAGGTCACTGAGGGGGAAGTCACTCTGAGATCACAACCTCCTGCTGCAGTCCCTAATTAAAGGGACAGTCACTGCTTAAAGGGACGGGTGTTTAGTTAAAGGGATGGATCTCGAGGCATCAGCAGCATGGTCTGACCTCTGACCCCATCACTGACCTATAACCCCCAGCAGCTTGGCGGCATAGAGGCAGAATCCGGTGCAGAAGGCGTTCCACAGCGTCCCCACCACGGCGTAGGTCAAGATGGCGCCCAGGTTGTCGAAGAAGAGACGCGCCGGCATGAAGTATCCGGCGTCGCCCACAATGGTGGGCAGCAGGAAGAGGAAGAAGAGGGCGGGGTCCAGCTGGTACAGCTGCTTCTTACTGGCGATGAGAACCACGCCGCCCAGAACCAGACCCAACAGGATCAGCATGCAGCTCTCTGGTACCACGGTGGTGAAGCGCTGCGACAGGTGGAACACTGCAGGGAGGCAGGAGAACAGGTCACTGCCGCAGGCTCACCTGGCGTCTGGAGCCAAAACGTAAGGTGAAACAAAACGGCAGGCGGAAACACAGCAGCAACTACTGTCGTCCTAGGAAGGGTCAAAGGTCATCTCCAACCAATGAGGACACCATCTCAGACGCTGCATCTGATTCAGAGGTCAGAGGTCAGAGCATGACCCTCTGTAGCTGATCTTTATAGGCCGACGTCTCACCGTGTTTCTGATCTCAAGTTTTCATCCACATGAGCCGATCCGCCCTGAGCGTCGTTTAAACACGCCCACCCATAGGGGGCAGTGTAGCGCTAAGCTAACACCTGCCAGCTAATCAGAAGGCTTCAGAACGAGCAGTACTTCCTGTTAGGAACCCAACACGGCGCCAGGAGGTTCGTCTGCAGGCTCAGGTGATTTTTAGCAGTATTAAAATCTACAGTTATTAAAAGCAGATCATGCTGATGAGCGACTATCACGATTCTTTGGGGCTGAAAGCCTCTTCTCTCGAGGAACAAGATGGCTGCCGAACTGAGGTTTGCAGAGAAAAGTCCTCTGGACAGACGGGACCAGAGCAGAGACGCTGGACCAGGATGGAGGGAACCGGAGCCAGCAGACCAGCTGTGCAGCGAAGAGGAGGAGGAGGAGAGATGCTCTGCAGGGTTTACTTGGTTTTTATGCTGAATGTCAAAGTTCACTATGTATCCTCCATCCTGCTGAAACTATTGTCTCTTCTGATTGGCTGATGAGGCTGCACCTCTGTACCTGATTGGCTGAGCTGCTCAGGTGCAGAGAGCATCAAGTCAAACATTTCTTGTGAACGACATCAAGTTGTGTGTGTGTGTGTGTGTGTGTGTGTGAGTCACTCCAATCAGAGCTGCAGCTTCCCAGCCTGTATCCTTCCACTGAAACTAGTCCCAATCACTGCAACAACTGCTGCTGCTTTTCCTCTGGAATTCTGGGAAGTTTTCATGTTCAGTGGCGTGGAGCGTTGTGTTCTGCTGCTGTCCTGTCCTCTGTCGTCCTCCAGACGCTCCGTGGGTCCGGGGCAGGATGGATTTTCTGGGACTACTTTAGGAAGCGGATGGATCTGCAGACTGTGAGTGATTAAGGCAGCAGACTGTTGGATTCCTGTGGAGCAGCTGAATGTCTTCAGTGTTTCTGTCCTCACCGTCCGTCTGCTGCGGGGGAGTCTCTGCAGCCTGCCGTCCGTCCCTCTGTCCGTTTGTCTGTCCGTCCGTCCCTCTATGCTGCACATAATCTCACATGAACCTCAAGGCCTCACATTTCCTCTCAGGGTTTAATGTCGGATCTGGATGATCCGATCTCTGGATGATCTCTGGAACTCTGGATCGGATCATCCAGAGTTCCAGCTTCTGACCTGCTTCACTTTCAGATACTGAACTTTGACCTTTGACTCATGAGGGATGACCAAAGCACTGAATGCTGACCTGCTAACAGGCAGCAGATCAAAAGGTTTTCATGTTTACAGTCAGACATGTTGGACCTGAGATTATTATGAAGTTTGAAACAGAAACTCATAGAAATATTTTGTCTCTTCTGGATTTTTCTAGTTTATTTTTAACAACCTGAAGAGTTTCGAAGGTCTGGACTGAAAACATGTTTAATCTCTAGAGTGAATTCTGCAGCCTGAAGCTCTGAAACTACAGGAATCCTGATGGAATCAATGAATTATGACTATTGACACATAAATCCAATAAAATAGTGATTCAGGATTGAGCTGTGCAGAAATGAAAACAGAAGCAAGTTTTTTGCAGAATGAGTTGTTATTGTGAAAGTTACTGGATTTGCAGAAAAACCAGGCTGCAAAACAACAAACTCATCATTTTGCTCAGAAGCTCAGTCTGCACCATGAAGGTTAGCTGCTCTTCTGAGTCAGAAACGTGAGGCTGGCCAGCCCTTAAAACCAGGTGTCATCACTTCCTGCATCACTTCCTGCATCACTTCCTGCACACTTCCTGCATCACTTCCTGCATCACTTCCTGCACACTTCCTGCATCACTTCCTGCATCATCTCTAGCTGATTAATGGCCTCACGTCAACATAGCGGCTTCGCTCCTCGGGTCACATGCAGTCATGATGGATTACAGGAAGCAGAGGAGAATCACGGTGCTGCGTCAGTAATCAGATTACCCAGATGGTGATGACAGCAGACTGGACCAGAGTTCCCAGTTCACAGAGCGACTGGGAGTCATGGAGGAAACAGAAACACTTTGATGTTTTCTTCCTCCTTCAGATCCACCAGGAGCTCAGCTGGCAGCCACTCCAGGCGTGTGTCTGTGTGTGTGTGTGTGTGTGTCTGTGTGTGTGTGTGTGTGTGTGTGTGTGTCTGTGTGTGTGTGTCTGTGTGTGTGTGTGTGTGTGTCTGTGCGTGTGTGTCTGTGTGTGTGTGTGTGCGTGTGTGTCTGTGTGTGTGTGTGTGCGTGTGTGTTGTGTGTGTGTGTGTGTGTGTGTGTGTGTGTGGCTCTTCCTGCACCTGAAGCTTTTTTTCAAATTGTTTTTGTTTTTTCAGCTCATTGTTTTTTACAGAATCATCAGAAAAATTCTGCACAGCTCAGTTTCCTTAGTTTGAATCTGGATCAACATGATTTATATCTTAGCTCTTCCTCTCCCTCCTCTTCCTCTGCTGCCAACCTTCACGCTGAAGCTCAAGTTTCTCCAGGTGGGAGGAGAAAGGAGGAGCCTTTTGTCTGACGGTCATAAAGAAAAGCAAACTTCCTGCCAACCACCTGTTGCTGCTCCACCTGATGATGATGATGATGATGGTGATGGTGATGAAGCATCAACAGCTCCACCTGCAGAAAATCTGAGCTAAAGTCACACAGAAAAACCGATTCTGAAGCACATTGAATATTAACCAATAAAATCTATTATCAATAAATATTAACTCATTACCCGACAGGCAGAAATTTAAACAACCGAAACCAAGAGAGAATTTTAGCAGATTATTCTCATTTCAGTCAAATTAAATGAACCTGATTGACCAATCAGATGAGCAGAAATCAACTTAATAATTAGTTATAATTTAAATGATTTATTTATAAACAACTCGTTTAAAACATTTTTTTGGAATTTAGCTTGTCTGAAATAACTCTTAGACTCAATGAGAACATTGTGGGACCAGTTTGTCCTTCACAGCCAAGAAACTTTCAAATCCTGCTTTTCATTATAGTTGAATAAAGTTTAAATTCTTAGAGTTTTTTCACGTCCAACCTTGAGATTCAGGATCCAGTGAAAGGTTCTAGTCCAGTTCTTCTTCATCAGAACTTTTTGTGATCAGCCAATAAATAAATTATCCATTAATAACCGGGGGCGGCAGGTGCCCCCATTTTTATGGCCCCGGGCCCCTCGCGATGTGATTGCGCCCCTGTGATTCTCGTGAAACTTCCAGTAAAACCAGTTCCGGTCCAGTCTGACACCTCTCACACACGCACGGCGGCGGACTTACGGATCTTGGCCACGCTGGCCACCAGCAGCCAGATGGCGATGATGTAGGGCGTCTGGACGTAGCTCCACTCCCACTGGACCACCCGGTACCCGCCGCCGTGGTGAGGATGCTCCGCCGCCGCCGGCTCCTCCGGTCCGCCGCCGCCGCCGGCCGGCTCCGCGGACCGGGCCGAGGCGACGCCGGGAGCCCCGCGCTCCGGTGCGGGCTGCGGGAGGAGGAGCCGCGGCGGGGCGGAGGGAGAGGTGTGGACCGGCCCCCGGAGCGGAGCGGCTGACCCGGACAGGTCGGCTCCGGCCGGGAGCAGCAGCAGCAGCAGACCGAGCAGCAGCATCTTCATCCCGGAGCTCAGGGCGCTGGCATCCCGCTGAGCTTTATATACACACCGAGCGGAGAGGAGCCGCGCACACACACACACACACACACACACACACACACCCAGGGAGGAGGAAGAGGAAGCTGACCCGCCCACTCACCCTTAAAGACACCGAGCCGATTTGATCACCTCTCACGTCACATGTCAATACCCTAACTCTGACGTCATACGTCGGTCCGTATGACTATGACGCATGAAAAAACAGCTGCGGTTCTAACCGGGCTCAGGGTTCTGGTTCTGGTTCAACACAGTGGGATAAAGAGGAGCAGGACCATAGGGCTCTTCACCAGAGCGCCACTCAGTGGGGGGCGTCTCAGTGCCTAACTGAAGCATAAATAATTAAAACTGAGGTCAGAGGTCAATTTAAATGATGGGAAATAAAAACATTTTAACATTAAATAGTAAAATGTGTAACTTGGCTGTTTGATCACACTGGATGGATGGACAGCTGGTTGGACGCTGTTGGACGGTTGGATGCTGTTGGACGGTTGGATGCTGTTGGATGGTTGGATGCTGTTGGACGGTTGGATGCTGTTGGATGGCGCGGTGCGGGAAACATGGATGAATAAAATAACATTTGATATTATTTAATATTTAATCTGCGAAGCTTTTGAACTTTACAGAACCGTTGATCTGCTGAGCTCTTCAGTCAAAGGAAGTAGAAACAAACAAACAGGAAGTACTGATGGACCCACTTCCTGTTCCTATGCTGAAGCGGTCCTGGAGAGACTGAGTCGGGTCCAAGAAGAACAGACACCCAGAACCGGGCTGACAGGTTCACTGGAGTTCTAACTGGAACTCGAGGTTCTACTGGTGGAAGAACCAGAACGTCAGACTTTTTGAAAATCTTTATTAACAGCAGAAAAACATTCAGCCTCACATCTCATCACACCAGAACCCAGTGACATCACACCAGAACCCAGTGACATCACACCAGAACCCAGTGACATCACACCAAGGTGGGAGGTGTGTAGTCGGTACCAGATCAACCAGAATGGTGTGGAGGTGAAAGGTGCAGAACCAGCAGCAGGCAGAGAACCTGAGCAGAACCTGAGCAGAACCTGAGCAGAACCTGAGCAGAACCTAGAAGCTCTAGAAGCTGCAGGCGCTTCTGAAGTTCCTCTCAGGCAGTTTGTTCTGATCCAAGTTCTTCTGGGCCATCCACCTGCAGGACTTTCTGGATCAGAACCAATGAGGCAGCAGGTAAGTCCTGGTCTGGTGTGAAGAGCAAACAGATCAGTTCTGGTTCTGGTTCTGATCCGCAGTCTGAGCTGCTGTTGTTGCACTGAAGGTTAATTTGCCAACAGATGAGGAGATAAACGCAGGAGCAGCAGCAGGTCAGGAGGTCGGCAGGGGTCACACTCTGTCTCCCGACTTGCTGGGCTGTAGACCCAGAGCCTGGACCGCCTCCAGGTCCAATCCGCCCTTCAGGGTCCTCCGCACTGCAGCACACAGAGAAACCGGGTCAGAACTAGGAAACATAATGTTTTCATCTCCATCACATGAATAATAACCTCAACAGGTCAGAGGTCATTTCAGCTGCTGGACGTCATGAATCCTCAGGTGGAGGAGAAACTCCCGCAGACCCGAGCGCAACATCAGAACCGGGGAAAGGTTCTGCTGGCCGTTACTCCAACATGGCCTCCCATGGTGGGTTGGTGACTTCCAGCAGACGGACGCGCCGACGCTAATCCGCTCAGCGGGATTTAGTCAGGAAGTGAAAACACTGTTTCCCAAACCGGCTGTTTGGGAAACAGAGCTGCTGTTTGGTTTCAAACAGAACCAGAACTGGACTGACCCAGAAAAGCGTTGCCTTAGACATCCCATCCCTATGCCATCGAGCTTTACCGCACAGCATGTTGGTGTAGCACTTAGCATTAGCTTCAGCTAACTATGGCTTTAGCATTAGCTCCAGCTAAATATGGCTTTGGTGTTAGCGTCAGCTAATGATAGAAAGGGAAGTGATTCTGTCGGGCCTCAGCAGAACCTCAGAGTGTCTGGACTCACTGGACTTCCTGTTGAGTCGGGACCGTTTGCGGGTCCTTGGGCTGGCGGTTCTGTTTGACGGGTTATGGGTCACAGACTTCACCAGTCGATCCATGATATCATCAGCGGCGTCGTCCTGAGAGCTGGTCCCGTCGTCCCTAGCAGCTGTCAGAGTGGATGGACTTGCCGAGCGGTTACCTAGGCAACAGAACCAGAACGTTAACCGATCCTGACCGGACTCGAACCAGACCCAGACCAGGGTTCTGTGGTACTTACTGCGGACGGCTCTGGAGCGGCGCAGGCCTGCAGGATGAACGGTCAGGCTGCTGCAGCTGCTGGTCAGCAGGCTCGTCATGGTTTCATGCTCCTCCTGATCAGAGCTGGGATCTGTTGCCATGGAGACGGGCGAGATGCTGTCCTGAACAGGAACGCCCGAAAACTTTTCTGTCTGAGGGAAAGAAGACGAGAGGAGGTCTGAAACATCGAGGTCATTCCCAGGAAGTGGTGGAGAATCGACATTAAACGGTTTTCACATCATAACATAAGAATAATTCTCAAAGATCGATAAACTTTCATTTTTTGTCAGATCTTAGCAAGTTTTGAAATCTTTTCTTCTGCTGCATCATTGCTTTCAGGTATTTCTGTGCAGCAGCGCCCCCTGCTGTATCTCCACTGTAGGAACAGGAAGCGCTGATCCAGCTGCTGTGGATCAAACTTAGAGGAACCGCCTCCTGACCCTTGACCTCTGACCCCGGAACGTTACCTCGGTGATCAGCATGCCCCGGGTCTTGTTCCGCTCTCTCTTGATGGTGCGTTTGCGTCTGATGGTGAGGACGCGTTCGCGGGTGGTTCGGTACTCCAGAGCGAACTCACTGATGATGCGGCAGAAGCTGGTGACCTTCACGTCTCGGACGGAGAAGGACGGCTGACCCAGGAACAGCAGGAAGGAGTGGAACCTGCAGGGGACACGTCAGTCCACACCCGTCCACGCCGTCTCCAGGGACGGTCGGGTTAGGGCCACGCTCCCTACCTGTTGATGACCCTCCTGTGGACGACCTTCAGGATCTTGATCCTCTGGGTGCAGTCCCTGAGGAACTCCGTCATCTTGTTCTTCAGAACCGCCTTGCTCTCATGCTTGGCCACCAGCTTCAGGTTCTCCCATGATGCCTTGCAGCGCCTCTCCAGCAGGACCAGGTTCTCTGCGAGCAGGTCAAAGTCCACCTGGAGCAAAACACGAGACACGAGGACGATCGGTTACATCATAACGAGCGGTTACATCATAACGAGCGGTGACGTCATAACGAGCGGTGACGTCATAACGAGCGGTGACGTCATAACGAGCGGTGACGTCATAACGAGCGGTGACGTGAATGGATGTGAACAGGTGAAGACGGGACAGTTGAGGCGTACTTTGGCGGAGCGGGTGATGGCGGGGATCTCGGAGTACACGTCAGAGGATTGTGGGTAATTGTCCTCCAGCAGGCTGCAGGTGTGGTGCAGCAGCGAGTGGCGGTGGACGGTGTCCTTCACCTCCACCACCTTCTCCAGGTAACTCAGCTCGAAGCCTTTGGCCTGAAACAGAGAAGAGCCGCACTGGTGAGACTGGGAGCAACTGGGATGTTTCTGGGATGTTTGTTTCTCACATTGGAGCTGTTGAGGAAGTTGCCGATGGCGAGCAGCGTGGCGAGGATCCTCCTGAACGTCTGATTGGATGCCAGCTGCTCCATGCCCAGCTTCAGGTCGAACAGAGGCTCCGCGATCTCCTGCAGGGGGCGACAGCGTGTCAGCGGGACCGGAACCGGGGGGCGGAACCAGAGCCGTGCGCTCACCTTCTCCAGAACCTCATAGTTGAGCTTGAAGGCCCACAGCTGCAGGCGGGGGTTCAGGGCACTGATGGAGGCCAGGGTGAGCAGGAACTGCTCTGCAGTTCCCAGTGGCAGGTCGGGGTTCACCAGCTGGGCCTCCTGGATCTTCTGCTTCTCCTCCTCAGTCGGGATCATCGTCAGGATCTTCTGCTCACAACAAAGAGGCCGAGAGGTCTGTACCGGCCCAAACGGGTGGGAGGACCAGAGCACCGGTCTGGCAGCGCTGCGTACCTCCACGCCCTCCTTGCTGATGGCGTACTCGTCAAAGCTCAGGATGGCGTTCTTGATGACGTGGACGGCAGGAAGGACGGTCAGGCCGATGTTGATGGCGTTGCTCCGCTTTGGGTCCAGAACCAGAGACTTCTTGGGTTCTGGTCCCTTCTGCAGGGGACACGTTAGAGACACGTTAGGGACAATTTGGAAACTGGACTATTCTGTCCTGAGGGGGGAGTTAGCTGGTTACCTTGGCAACCGGCAGTTCCTTGGACTTGGACTCGAACAGCGTCTCCAGGCGCGCCGTGTCCACCTCCACCTTGTCCAGTGATGCCCACACCGTCCCGCGGCCAAAGCGACATTTCTGCTGGCTCTCCGCCTGCTTCAGCTCCTTCCAGAACAGCTTCACTGTCTTCTTCTTCTTCAGGCCCGACCCGCCGCTCAGAGGGGGCGGAGCCGGGGGGACGCCACCTGGAGGGGGAGGAGGAGGAGGGACACCCAAGAGGGGGGGCGGAGGAGGAGGCGGGGGAGCAGCGCCTCCTGGTGGTGGCGGCGGGGGAGGAGGGATGCCTGAGAAATGGGAGGAAGAGGAGGAGTTGGTGTCCATGTCCAGGACGTCGATGTCCTCGTCCTCCAGCAGGTCGGAGAAGTCCAGGTCTTTGATCTTCAGGTCGGCGCCGCTGGGCTGCAGCTGATCCCAGGCGTCCGCCGGAACCACAGAGTTCATGGACTCCAGGCGCCTCGCCGCAGGCTCCGCCCTCACGCCGCCCTGCTGCCGGACCAAACGGTTCTGATGGGAGACGGACACAGTCAGCCCGCTTCCTCACACAGAACTGCAACACAGCAATGCATCCTGGGCAGTGACGCATTGTCAGTGATGCGGCAGGAATTATACAACCGTGTCGTCAAGAACTGGGTGGTGTTTGTAAAAAAAATAAAATAAAATAAAAAAAAAGGAAAAGGCACGCCAAGGCTTCTGAAAATGTACATTCAGGTCTTCATCATCTGCAGGTCACATGTCTGGTATAGTTAACAGTTCTGTACTTCATGAGCCCAAGGGGAAAAAAACGAAAGGACATATACTTCATCTTTAGTCACAAAATACGGAGGTGAGCTCTCAGTAACGCGTTTCCATTTTGAATCCAGTGATCAGATTTCAGTCTAAGCCAGGGGTTTTCAAAGTATGAAAGGGTGAGCCCCCCTCCAAGGAGCACAATGCCTGCTGCGCCCCCCCCCCCCCCAAAAAAATAATCAACCCTCACACAAACAAACGCCACTACAAAACATCTTCTAATTGCTTTTATTTTAGAACCATCTCATCTTTTAAAATGACACTTTATCTCAATGAAATTTAACACATGAACATTTTAAAACATTTCCTCCCATTTTAATTATTTTATCAGGGCCTTTGTATGGAAAATACGCCCTTTTTTTTCATTTTTCTAATGATAAGAACAACCCCAAACTCATTTTTCAACCGTTTTCTGAAACAAACATCTGAGCTTCTGAGTTTAATGTTTGATACCAACAGTGTTTTCACTTCTTAACAAAAACATTTTGATCAGATCTTTGGAACATCTGGAAATGTTGCACATTTCCTTGAAATTAAAAAATAAATCAAAAGCCTAAACAGTTGCAAAATTGTGGATCTCTTTCTGTGGCTCATCTAAACAATTTATCTGGAGCTAAAAGATCTGCTGTATGAAAGAACGGAGGCAAAAGGAAAAACATTTAGCACGCTATGCGCACCCTTTCTTTTTCTATCACGGTCTGAATCATGTGTAACTGATTTTATTTATGATTTTTAACTAAACTGGCAACATGGCAACATTACTGTTCAGCTCGCCTTAGTTTTAGTGGGGAACAATGTGCTTTTTTGATGCGCAAATCCGGTTAATGCAGATTTGCACTGTGGAGCGGTTTAACCGCAGATCATCTTCAACCAGCAGCTTTGATCAGTATTTGCTTTTTATCACTGCGGAAAACCCACATTCACAGAGATAGGTTGAAGTGAAGGGGATGAGCACGTTTACTAAAAATGGGTCCATTTTTTTCTCTCACTTTAGTAGACAGCAAGCGGATAGCTTCTTCTTCGGTTTATTTTTTCCCTCGCACCGCGCCTCCCCTAAAGTGCTCTGGCGCCCCCTAGGGGAGGCGCCAGAGCACTTTGAAAACCGCCGGTCTAAGCTAACAGTTAGCTTCTTAGCTTCAACCCAGAGGAAGTCAGAGCTAATGCTGTGAACACGATGCTAAACAACAAAACATAAAATAACGAAGCTTCAAGGCAGATACATTTTCTTAGAGGAGTTTTAATAGTGGAGGAACTGCAGTCATTCGAGGAATCGTTTCAGCCTGTTTTGAACGTGAAGCTGCTCATCTGGAAATAAGCAGAGACACATAAACTCCAGATGTTGACCCACATCCAGTCGGACTCTCCCTGCCCATCATTCCCAGATGATCTGACCAAAACTGTCTTTGTTCATCTTTATAGTGGCCAATAGTTTGCTAATTGTTTTAGCACTAGCTAAACAATTAGCTAGTGCTAATTTGCTGTTGCTAATTATGGTAAATGGACTGAACTTATATAGCCCTTTTCCAGTCATTTTGACCACTCAAAGCGCTTTACACTAGAGTCACATCCACCCATTCACACTCACAAACGCACACACATTCATACACCGATACGCAGACCGGTAGGCAATTTGGGAAGCTGGAATCGAACCTACAACCTTCCGATTGCAAGACGACAACTCTGCCACACAGCCACAGTCGCCCATATTATGTTAGTTCTTGCTCCTGCTAGTGGAGTTAGCCCCTCCTTCAGGTGTTAGCTCCTGCTAACAGTTAGCTCCACCTTATGGTTTTACCTTCTGCTAATGGCGTTAGCTCCAGCATGCATTGCACAGGTAAAAAAAATGGCGACCACCAAAGGTGAAATATAAACAGAAGACGTATTTATGAGTTTTTACTGCATCACAGAAACACCTTTTATGTCAAGAGGAATAATGAAGCATATTCCTGTTGAATATGCTTCAATATGTTGAAGCAGCTGCTGACCCAGATTGCCTCTCCTCTCACTGTCTGGTTGGTTCTGACCCAACCCGCTTGGGTCAGAACCAACCCCTTCTGGGTATCTGGGTACCCAGATACTATCTGTCCCAGTACCGGTACCTTCTGCTCCTCGGCCAGCCGGGCCCTGGCCGCCTGCGCCGAGCCCTTCAGGCATTCCAGCTCCGCCCTCTGGGGGGCGCTGCTCTCTGCGCCGGACTCCACCGATGGTGAGCTGAAGTCGGACAGTCGCTCCGAAACACGGCCACAAAGATCTTCACCTGGAGGAGAGCAAACAGAGGCGTCACTTTGCTGCAGATTTCTGAACCGGCTGCTGGAAAGAGAAGATGGGCGATGAAAACATGAATCCACATCAGGCTCTAAAACCTGGATCTGCTGCAGCCTGGAAACCTGCGCATGCTCACCGGGCGCGAAGCTGCCTTCTTCTTCCTTAGCGGAGCCAGACGCAGCATCAGTCGGGCTCGAGGGCACTGCGGTAGAGGAGTTGGAATACATCATGTCCAGAACCAACATGGTGTCATCAGACAGGGTGCTGCACTGCCGCTGCACAGGAACCGCTGCAAACATGACGAGCATCACCGACATCCATCAGCTGCTCTCCATGACCCAGAGAGCTTCACACACACACACACACACACACACACACACACACACACTGCTGTGTCCACTTGGAGGGACAGTACCGACCTCCCGAAGCCGAGTTCTGGTCAGAATCAGAACCGTTAGGAGCTTCTTCCCCACATTTCAAAAGGTTCTGACCTCTTAATGCTAGCTGCTAAAGTGATGATCATAAGCATTTGTTTACTAGCATCAACTGCAGAAGCTAATACTAAAGTGCTAACTTTAACCATGTTGCTACCCACCTTAACTCATATCGCCCTCCAAAGGCCAAACCTGACATTGCACTCCTTCCTGTGCGCTTCAGGAAAGGATTCTTTGTGGTTTCAGTTCAAAGGTTGTTGAGTTTTGCTAACTCTGTAGCTGATTAGTCAGAAAGCTCACATGACATATTTAGGTTCTATGCTGTTTCTTAACACTCAAGAACCAAATCTTTGAATCAAACTTTATTCAACTGAAGATTACAAAGCAGCCAGCTAGATTAGCCTTCCAGAATTCATCTGGAAAAACTCATTTCACAGAAGTTAAGTTAGTTAAAGGTTCTCAATGTTGGACAAAGCACCAGGTCATCAGCGTAGAAATGATGAGGATTCCCATCTAGATGTGGGTCAGCGGCAGGCTGCAGGGCATCATGGGTACTGTAGTTTCTCACCTGGATCATTCCGGGAGTCTGAGGCTCCGTTTGTCTCCAAGCTGCTGGACGTCGAGGCTGAAGAAACAGAATTAATCCAGATTACTCCCAACATTCAAGCACATCCGACTGCAGGCCAGGAGCTGAACACGGCAGCTTCAGAACCGGGTCGGACTTACCGGGTTGCTCAGGTGCTGCGCCGGCGCTGGACTCAGGGCATGGACTTATGACATCATCACACAGGGACAACTGGGGAACGCTCAGGTGTTTACTTCTCCTCTTCTTGTCCCAGTTAGTGGCTGCCAGGCTTCGCAGGAAGGGACCTCTGTGAGAGAAGGACACCAGGTGAGACCAGGTGAGACCAGGTGAGACCAGGTGAAACCAGGTGAGACCAGGTGAAACCAGGTGAGACCAGGTGAACCAGGTGAAACCAGGTGAAACCAGGTGAGACCAGGTGAAACCTGGTGAAACCAGGTGAGACCAGGTGAAACCAGGTGAGACTCAACCCAACAGTCTGGATCTACTCAGATTTTTTTATGTTTTGATCAGTTTTCTGAACTGAGCTGAAAGATCTGTGATACTCTAGTTTCGGATGTCCAGAACCGACACCAGTCCAGTCGGTCCAGAACTCCTCTCAGATGATCAGGATTCAGCTGGTCAGTGAGTTTCAGCCAGGTGGATGAGGATCTTCATCAGAGTCATCCTCCAGAACCATCTGGACCGGACTCACTTCAGAACCATCTGGACCAACATCAGAAACAGAAAGGAAGCAATCCTGATGATGGTTGCTATGGTGATTCCCTCTGAGGCTCTGACAGCCCGCAGCATCACTCATCCCAATCAAACCCAGCCTCCAGTGAACGGCTGCAGGGTGGAAATAGAGCCATCAGGTCCACTTGCTCCAGAACCGATCAGAACCGAGCTTACTCTGCTCTCTGATCGGCTGATCTGCTGGGCGGGATCACATGACCTCAAGAAGGCCCTCGAATCAAATACCTTGAGCTGCTGCAGGTCAAAGGTCACGCTGTTGGTTTGAGTTCAGAACATGACAGCAAATCAGATTGGATCTTCACTGCAACCGAACCAGAATCAACCAGAGTCAACCCGACACTGACTCCAGAACCGACCCACCACCACCATCAGTCTGATAGGAGCAGTCAGGCTGGACCCAGACAGTCCTGACCCGGTTCTGTTAGTCAGCCCGACCGTCACAATCGTAGGAATCTCATTATCTGATGAGGTTCTGTTGGGTCCAGCTGATCCAATTAGGCAGTTGAACAGAACCCAGAACCTTTCCTCCAGCACTCTGCAGTGGCAGAGTTCTGAATGTGGCTCCGGTCCGGTTCTGATCCACTTTAGGGCACGCACACACACACACACACACACACACAGACACACACACACACACAGCACACACACACACACACACACACACACACACACACACACACACACACACACACACACACACACACACACACACACAGCACACACACACACACACACACAGACACACACACACACACACACACACACACACACACAGATCACCCGTATGATTTGGTCCGATTTTGTCTCACCAGAAATGAGATAAATTAACGATTACTAATCAGATATTAAATCAATAATCAATAAAAAGTTCCACATCATTCACTCTTAGTAAAACGTTTTCCTGATGCCAAAGAAGCCGCAACTTTTCATCAATATTATTTATTGATTTAATCTCCAAAATCTGCTCATCAGTTTTTATTTCATTTCTGTAGAAACTAAACCAAACAGACTTTGTGTTTTTACAGTGTCAGGAAAAATGATCCGCTTCCTGTGAACCCAAACGTCACCAGAATCAGAACCACACCGTGCAAGGCCCACCAGAACCGCAGGCCTCCCTGCAGCTCCAGCATGCAGTGGGGTTGCGGCGGTACTTACTGGAACTTCTTCAGAACCGGCTTGTTCAGATTCACATCAAAGTCCTCTGGGCTGCAGAGACACGACACACACACACACGTCACACAGCCAGACCCGACCCGACCCGACCCGACAGAACCGGCTCAGCTGCATGACAAACTCCTCACAGACCCACAGAACCCAGACAAGAGGAACTGGACCCGGAGGTTCTGCCCCCACCGGATCAGAACCGAATCACAGCAAAAACTAAGATGGAAGAAGAACAGCATGAGACAGAACCGAAGGTGGATTAGTCGGGTCCAAAAGGTTCGAAACGTTTCTGATTCCAGAGTTAATGTGGTAACACCTGAACTGGACCTGAAACCGGTGGATCTATGCAGCTGAGCGCCACGAGGAAGAGGAGGAGGATGAAGAATACTCACCAGAAGACTTCCTGCTCAGCCTCCAGCGAGCTGGAGGAACGAGGGAGCGGACGCACAGAACGGAGGAGAGGAGGAGGAGAAAGAGGAAGAGAAAGCGTTAAAACACTGACGGAGAGAGAGGGGCGAGAGACGCTGCTGCAGGAAGCCCTGTGATTGGCTGAACTGATGCTTTTAATCCATATAAAAAAATAACTATTTTATTCCAAGACATTTTAATAATCTACAATAATAAAGTTAAAAAAAATTTTTTTTACGGAGGACGATTAGTGCCAGAAACTCTGACCACGAAAATGAAAAAAAAAAAAAAATCACTTAAATCTGATATGTTCCTCCGGAAAGATGGCTCAAATCATCGCTGAAGCTGTTTGCTCCCAAACATCTCTGATCAGAGAAAATTCAGAGAAATAATTATCATTGTTATTCTTGGTGACTGGCCGCATTTACAGAAATACTTAAAAAGATCCAGAACAATTCAAGCACAATATTGAACTTGAAATTCCCGACCATCGTAATCTAAAAGTAATGAGGAAATTATTCGTCAACATTCTGTGAAGTTGAGAAACTTCCATTTCTTAACATCTTTAAAATATCGAGACAAAATACAAAAGAACATGCTAGGGTTTTATTTATTTAGTGTTTGTTTCGACTTCAACACATTTTCTTCTGCCAAATATTCACAAAACACGCAGCAAATTAGCGCTTTAGGGTTTATCTAAGAAAATTCATTTAGGTGAAGCTGAGTGTGCTACATGTTTTCAAAGTTATCAAAAATGCTAAAGTGCTAAGCTAATTAGCTCAGATATCAGCAGAACAGAATGCCCACCACTGCCTAGAGACAAAATGCTTAATTTGATGATAAAACTGTAAAAATAAGATAAACAAATAGTTCCAGAAAAGAAGTAAGTTTACAGAGGATCCCAGAAATGTTGTTTGTCAAATGTCCTGAAACATTCCAAAAATATTTTCCTAGAATTAAAAACTTCCAGAAAAATCAGGACAAATCTATAACCAAAGATTGAGAGAAAGAGGAGGACAGTTTCAGAAAAAAACCTGAAAATAGGAAAGAGCCGTCAACAGAACCGTTCTGTTCTATTGATGGTTCTGTTGAACCGAGCAACAGAAAAATCTGGACCAACAGAACCGATCCAAAGAAAAATCCAAGAATCAAAAAATCCCAAATTTATCCAAGATTATTCCAGAGAGGACAAAGAGCTGATCTAGAAGACGATTTCTCCAAGTCATTTCAGAGAGAGAAACTCCCTGATGTCCAGGCTGGTTGAACTGGGAGGAGTCCAGTCCCACCAGTTCCAGAAACCAGTCAGGACTTAAGCATGATGTCGGTTTACTCACTTCTGACGAGGTTTGGACTCTGCTCTGACCAGCTGATCTGAGTTCTGCTGGGACGGATCCGACGGAGACGAGCTGTAGCACACGCACACACACACACACACACACACACACACACACACACACACACACACACACACACACACACACAGGGAGAGAGAGAGACTGAGCCAAGCACATGAAGAGATGTTGAAGAGTTTGCGTTCTAGACTTGGCTACTAGATCTCCTTCTGTTTTTTTGCTGTTTCCTGATTAAAACCTGATTTTAACTGAATAAAACCTGAACAGAACTTCTCTGGACTCGTTGACCCAGTCCGATAAAACGCACTAATCTTGGTCTGAACCCAGAAGAAAAAGCCCTGTGTGTGAGATTTGCCCTCCAGCGCCCCCTGCAGGATCAACTTCTCACTTTTTACTGAGCTGCAATGCCTGCTCAGCCTGCAGGGGGCGCTGCCAGGCCTGCTGACAGTTGGTCAGTTGGAAGGTACTGACCTGCAGCCAGGCGGAGGCTCCTCAGAGATGGAGCGGGTTTTAGAGAACAGGCGGGACTTCCTGCCCAGACCCTGAGCCGACATGTGGTGGCTGAGAAAAGAGCGACTCCTGGTGGCCGATGGCCGCAACCGCAGAGAGACAGGCGAGAGAGGGAAAGATGGCGGATTAGAGGAGACAGAGGACAGAGACCAACAGGAGGACACCCAGAGGACAGAGACAGGCGAGACACCTGGTGTCCCAGGTCACTTCCTGTCCACCTATCAGGAACATGATGATGGACCCGGACCGAGAGGAACCAGAACTATAGTAACTATAGCTATTATAGTTTACTAAAACTGACAAAATAAAAACTGAAAAAAACATTTTGTTAATTGAAATAACATCAGTAATTATTGGGGGAAAAACTAACGAACTAGAACTACAGCATGCGTTTCTAAAACAAACTGAAGCGTAAAACTAAACAGCTTCGTTTCTTCCAGCCTTTCGATGAGACGTGTTTATGTTTATGTCAGCTGTCGGCCAATCACAGCAGTCCGTGACAGCGACACAGAAAACGAAGAATAAACTTTTAGAAAAATGATTTCTGTAGATTTGTTACCTAATCTATGTAAACATAATCGCAACACAATTTTTGTCCTTTTTAAATCCTATAAAGGATTTAAAAAATCAAAACTAAAACCAGCATGTCCAGCATGTCCAGTGTGAGAGGACGGACTGGTTCCTGCTCAGAACCCGAGGACCCGGTGCCGGACCCAGAGACAGGCTGAGGCTTAGACCTGGACCTGAGCGCGACCCGGTAGTGGGTTGCCCTGGCAACGGTGCAGGTCTGAACTGGTGTGTGCTACCAAACATGGAGGACAAACAATTTTCCTGACTGGTTCTGTCTCCGTACTGGGACAGAACCAGAACATGGTCCAAAACAGCTGGACAGACACAACCCAACAGCACCAGTGCCGGTCTGTGGACTTACGGGCTGGACGGCGTCTTCGTCCCCAGCTCGGTGGACGCATCGCCGCCGGGTCCAGCGTGGGGGGGCAGTGGCGAGCCCCGAGGGGACCCGGAGGGGCTGGAGGCGGAGCTTCCGGGTTCAGAGGACAGCGGCGACGAGGCGGTGCTGTCCAGCGTGGGCGAGGATATGGTGGAGGACGGGGAGAGGACAGGCGTGGACGGGGTGGGGGACAGCAAGTCCGGCAGGTTCTGACTGGAGCGGCGGCTCCTCCTGCCCTCCTGGTCGCCGGCGGCCATCTTTCTCCTCTCCTTTCGGAGGAGGGGGGCGGAGTCATCCACATCTCCGTCCTCATGCCGCAGAGCCGCCTGGAGGACGGGAGACACATGAGGACAGCAGGCGGCGCCGTGTCGGCAGACAGGAAGCGGAACAGTCACGTGACCTCAGCAACGATACCTCATAGGTGGAGAACTGGGCCTTGAGGTCAGGCTCCGCCCCCTTGCTGCTCAGGTGTTTTCGGACCACAGCCTCCATACCCAGACGCTCCAGGCAGTCCGTCACGTCGTAGAACGAGTCCTGGTCCGGCAGCGCCGCCAGAATCTGGACCGGAACCACACAGGGAATGAGCCGACAGAGGCTGGTTCTGGTTCTAGTCTGGCCAGGTCTGGTTCTGGTTTCTGACGGTTCTGGTCCGGGTCAGCACGGTACCTTGTTGATGAGCGTCATGGTGAAGACCAGCAGCTCTGTGTCGGCGCCGTTCTTCTCCTCCAGAACCTCCATCAGGTTCGTCCAGGGCTTCACACCTACCGCACACACAGTGGTAACCATAGCAACAACCCCCACCAGCACACCTGATGGAGGCTGGTGGGGGCTGATGAAGTCTGGGCTTCATCCACCTATTTGGAGTCTTGTGAGTGTGTGTTTGTTTGTAATACAGCATTTTCCTGACGCTACGCTGTGGGACCCGCTGCTCCCTGCGGGACTGAAGCCGGGTCCCACAAGGGAAACGCTGTTTTCCAGTCAGGGCTCACATTTAGGACTAAGGTGTGAATTGAGTTTTGGTTATGTGTGTGTGTGTGTGTGTGTGTGTGTGTGTGTGTGTGTGTGTGTGTGTGTGTACTTGTATTTGCTGTTATAGGGGACAACTTTCTCTAATTTCACTCACAAATTGAGGTCCTTGCAGAAAGTGAGGACACACTTTGTTGCATCTAGTACTGCACTGCACTAGTTTGAATTAGAGGTAAGATGTGAATTAAGTGCTCGTTAATTAAGTCAAAAGTAAATAAGAATAAACTTAGAAGTAAACTAGTCCTGGTTACGTGAAACCTCTGAGTTACACATGGATGCAGATAACAGTTAATGAAAGTTAAAACAAAGTCCCAAGTTTGCACAGAAGAACAACAATGTCGCTATGTGTGTACCTTGTGTGTGTATTGTGGTGTGTGTGTGTACCTCTGTGTGTATTGTGGTGTGTGTGTTGTGTGTGTGTGTACCTCTCTGTGTGTATTGTGGTGTGTGTGTGTGTACCTCTCTGTGTGTATTGTGTGTGTGTGTGTTGTGTGTACCTCTCTTTGAGTCCACCGTTGTCACGGCGCTGATCAGCAGAGGACTGTTGGACTCGGCGTACTCCACAAAGACGATGAGGAGCTTCAGAGCCGTTTTCACCAGCAGACGAGACTGGAGGCAGAAGGAGCAGAGTCACTGTCTGACCAGCAGGGGGCACCACCACCCTGCTGATCAGGCGTCTCAGGTTGATTTTGGGCTCTGACTCACCACACTTCCTGTCAGCGTGTAGAGCCACTGCAGCGTCTCTGAGTGGTGGATCACGCCGTTCATCCCGTCCACAAACAGCATGATCTGGCTGAGAGCTGGATGCGGGGGACGGAGGGACAGACAGGAAGACAGATGAGTCTCCACAGTCGCAGCCTCTAGGCTATAATCTGAGGCTTCACTCTGCGGCTTCTCTGGACGTGTGAAGAGCAAAGTTTCCGTCCTGTGGGATGAGGACGCCTGTCTGACCGAGACTAAAACAGCGATCCATTTGGATCAGAACTAAATACAACAGCAGAGACGTTTGGAAAAGTTTCCATCTGTGAAACACATGCCTGGGACACACATTGGTAAATGAATGAACTCATTAATCTGTTTTTCCCACCAATGCAGTGTGATGTCATCACGCCCAGGGCTGGTTAATGAGCGAGTTTTACAGCTTCTGATTATGTGGAGCTTGATTTATTTATTCTTTAAATCACAAGAATAAAGTTGGAATGAAACAAGAATTAATTAGTAATTTAATGAGTTTTAAAGAGAAAATGTAAAAAGTTCCATTAAAATGAGGAATGCTGCGCATCTTGTGGAGTCATTTTTGTCTCAGTTTTACAGATAAGAAAATCCTTCATGTTTTGAGTTAGCATCAGGTTATCGTCAGCAGCAACTTTGAAACAAAGAAACCATCACACTGAGCTGCTCGCTACTCTACAAGTTTATCGTAATTTTCAAGTGTTTTTCTTGTAATTAAAGAAAACTTCTCATAGATGTAACTCCATGATGGGCTTTTTTAGAATGTAATTTTTCAAAGGGAAAACAAGAATTAAAATCAATTAAACCTGTAAATTGGATTTGGTATGGAAAACAGTTAGCATTTTTAGCCAGGAGTCGGAGCCACGTCTCAGGTGGAGCCTCACCTCTCAGGATGTAGTTCTGGTAGTTGTGGTCGGCTTCGGCTCCAACCTTGATGAAACACGCCAAGCCTTCAGACGCTACAAACTCTGGGACCAGATCCTTATCGTCCTGGACACACAGACCATCTTCATCATCATCACGTTAAGAGGGTTTTCCCTGAGTTCATTCTGGAAGGCAGCAGTTCCAGGATGACCTCTGCCCTCCACCAGACTAGCCGCTGCACCACTCTGCAGATCGTATCCTGCAGCCGCTGAGCTCATCGTCCAGCAGGTGGAGCTGTTCAGCTGGAGGAGCAGCTCCATGCTGACTGCACCCTCTACCAGCTGCAGGAGGAGCTGCAGCAGAAGACCAGCAGCGCTGCATGCTGGGAAATGGCGGTTACCTGGAAGAGCTGCTTGAGGGAGAACAGGCAGCGCCTCAGCTCTGGGCCTTTGGAGTTGTACAACCTCTCTGGAAACCAAGAACAGACAGGAAGTGATGTCACAGGCAGGTGGTCAGTTTAGATCAAGTTCAGTGACCTTTATGGACCGCCTCCAACCACAGCAACCAATCAGAATGGAGGAGGACCTCTGGAGCTCCGCCCACTGCTCCAAACAGAACTTCCTGTATCAGTCCCGTGTTCATGGCTATTGTTTTGTGTTTTAACAAAAAATAACTTTTCAGATTAACTATTTGGTAAATTTACAACATTACAAAGAAAAGAATGCTTTTTTGCTTTTTTTCTACAAACCAATAATTTACCAAGAAGGAATGGGCTGAAGCCAAGGCTTGTGTGTGAAAGTTTGTTTATGGGCCTCTTATTTTAGTTGTATTTATTTATCGATTTACTGCATGACTGTTTTGCTGCTCGATATGCGAGTTTCCCTCTTCAGGAGAAATAAAGTATCCAAAAGATGCAGTTGGATATTTGAAGAGGACAAACAGCTGCAGTCAGAACGAGTCTATGAGTCGGTCTGGGTCACACAGGTCCGGTCCGTCTGCACAACTAGCAGAGGTTCTGCTGCTGTCCCGGTTCGGCGGTGCTGGTTGTTGTGAAACAGAAGTTGGTTTAGATCTCGTCCAAACACGTCACTTCCTGAGAGCTGCGGAGCAGGAGCCAACATGATGAAGACGAGGATGATGAAACTGCAGCAACAGGCGCCGACATGCAGAGACGGAGCAGGTTCTGATGAGGAGCCGGGTCCAAACGGTGCAGATGAATTCCCCAGATTTATCGGATATTCTGCGTCTCTTTCTGGCTCTGAAGTCCAGATGAGTCTGGATCTGTTTGGGTCAGAACCAGCAAACCGGGCCGTCAGCTTCCTTCGTCTGACACCGCTGGACCCAGCAAATGACCCAACCTGCCCCGGCTCAGCAAGAACCCCGAACAGAACCAACCAGAACAGACAGAGCAGTGGAAACCAGACCGGTTCTGGTTCTGCAGCTCTAACTGATGTTGCGGGTCGCACCAGAACCGGCCCTGAACTGTAATCCAATCCAGACAAAGCAGAACTCCAGCTGCTCATCCAGAACCAAACAAGGAACAAGCCGCCATTTCCTCTCCTCCACTGACATCACTTCCTGTTTACTGACATCACTTCCTGTTTACTGACATCACTTCCTGTGCACTGACATCACTTCCTGTGCACTGACATCACTTCCTGCGCGCTGACGGTGGCTCCTGCTGACCTGGCAGCTGTTTCCTGCCATCAGTTGAGGAAGACGAGGATGATGAAGGTCAGAGGGCCCGTCTGACCAGAACCAGAACCACATTCGGCCAAATTCTCTAAATAAACATATTTTATGTTCAAACTGAGACAGAAAATATTACTCATCTGGATCAGAACCAACCCGAACAGAACCTCCAAACTTCTGCAGGTCCAGAACTGCAACATGCAGCAATTCCTCAGGATCTTTATCTGCATCTGACGAGCGGATCCGGATCCGACCTGCAGAACAGAACCTTCATCCCGATGAAGGTTCCTGTTTATCCTCAACAGGAAGTGAGCCTGATAAACCCACTGAGGCATTTCCTGTTTGAGTCGCGCAGCACGAATTCACCCGGAGGAACCAGCCCACAGCTGCTGGTTCTGGTACCGGGCTTCTGGCTGAGAGGGCCACCAGGCATGAGGTGTTTAACCTTTAACCCCTCTCTGGGAGAGAACCTGGTCCGAACTGAGCCAGAGTCCGGTTCCGCACAGACAGAACCGTCCTCCATGTCTCTCTGGTCAGAACGGTGATGTGGCCCAACAACCGGTTCTGGTTCTGAATCCGTCTCAGCAGCAGAACTGGATCCAGATGTTCTCTGCACCTGCTGATCTCTGCAGCAGAGATCAACGAGGCGTTCCTCAAGGCGGAGTCCTCGGCCCACTGCCGTTCAGCTCCACGCTGCCCCTGGTGGAGACCATAAGGCACTACATTTTGGCCTTCAGGGCGGCGTTCCCTGAGCGTTGCCCCGTTGCTCAGTGCTGCGTGTTTCAGATGCCTCCCTGCTCCAGCAAACTGGTCTCCAGCTGACGGCCGATCAGCTGATAATCAATCATCTGGCAGGGAACCGAGGAAAACAAGCCAAGCAGGAAGAGAAGCAGCAGCAAAGGAAGCAGCGCTTTGTTTCAGGACGGATCCAGATTCAAAGTATTGTTCTGGTCTGCTGCTCCATCCATACCATATCAATATTACTCCATTTATTAATCACATTGATCTGAACTTTTTTTTTTTTACAGAAATACGAAGCAGGAACTTTTGAATTCGCTTGTTTCTGGAGGCCCATAAATCTGACGCACAACATCCATCTGATGGAGCGCTGGACGTTTTCAGGACAGAGACCGGAAACCGGCCCGGATTATGGACAGGATCCGGATTCAAAACTCATTCAGGACATGGTGTTGTCATGGTAACGAAAGGCTGTCGACTCATTGTTTTTGGGAACCCTCCTCTTCCTCAATACCAGCCCGACTCCACACACACACACACACACACACACACACACACACACACACACACACGAAGCAACACTCTGGGCAAAGATCCAGGAGAAGAAAAGATCCATCTGGTCATTCCAGTTACCTAAAACCGTTATTCCCAGTGTTCCCAGTGTTCCCAGTAGCAGGAATAGAAGTGAACTGAGACTCATTCTGGTCATCCTGATCATCTCCACATGAATAAGAATCAATAATTATAAATCTTTAGGCTTTTGAGGCAAAAACATAATGAAGTCAATATTTCTGACTCAATCATTGATTTATTTATTGATTTGTTTTTCAAATTAAATCATGAACCGGAAAACATTTTTTATCCAGATAGTTTTCATTTTCATTTCAACCTGTCATCTGATTTTGGGTTCATTCAATTTTATCTCATTTATTTTCTGACTTTTTAAAATTCTGCTTTGTGTCTAGATTTTGTTCTGATTCTATTTAGATTATTTAGTTTTTAGTTTATTTAGCCAGTTGAGGGTCGGGCGTCTGGTCAGGACGCCTCCCTGGTGAGGCGTTCATGTCCCACTGGGAGGAGGGGAAGGACACGCTGGGGGGACTGGGACCCCGCTGGCCTGGGAACGCCTCGGGATTCCCCCGGAGGAGCTGGACGTCTGGGCCTCCCTTCTGAAGCTGCTACCCTGCGACCGACCCGGAGAAGCGGCAGACGGATGGACGGATTTTATGCGATGTGATTACATTTTGTCCTCATTTTATTTAGATTTTCCAGGCCAGAATGTCCTGTTTCTTTTTAATCCTAAATTTAATCAGGTTTAGAGGTCAGAGGTCAGAGGTGGAGCTCCATGTCTAACACTACAGGGCCAGCTAGCATCCTAAAGGTGAGAGGTCAGCTGTTGCTGTGTGTGGTTCTGGTTCTGTTGGGTCTAAGTGCTGCTGTGGTTCCTGGCGCCTGCAGGCTGGCAAGGCATGCTGGGAAAGCCCCACCCCCAGCCGTGCCAGCAGGAACTCTGGGAAACTTTGTCCCAACGGACTGAAGTTGCTGCAAACAAAGAGAAGTCCTCCGGGTCCAAATGTGTCAGCTACCTGCAGAACCGCCCGGCTGCAGCGCCGCCAGCGTTTAGCTCCTCCCACCGGATGTTTGCCAAGTTCTAACAGGCCAGAACCAGAACTTTCACCGGGTTGAGCAAAAACACAACAACTGAGGCAAAAACAGAGCAGAGAGGAAACCTGAGAGAAGAAAAAACACCATAAACCAGGACGGTTCTGATCCAAACGGGTTCTGATCCAAACTGCTGGAGGAGGCTGAAGCCACAAACAGGAAGAGAGCAGCAGCCTTCTGGGCTCAGATAAGGTCAGAAAATAACAGGCTAAAAATAAGACGCAGCGCCGAGCCTCATCTCCACGGAAACACACAGAAAACACGCTGAGCAGAAACGCACACACGACCAGAACCAGAACCTTGACCCGGTTAGAAGAACCCGTCAGACTGAAGAACATTTCAATCTGATCAGAAGGTTCCTGAGGTTTTCTCTTCCTGCGCTGCAACGTTTTTATACGCTGGAGAAAAAGTTTCATCATGAAGGTTTAAATAATGAAACATTAAAATCACAAGCTGCAGATTGTAACGTCCATAAAAAAACATGTCAGATAATCTATGAAAAGGTTGATCTCCTCCCCCATCAGTTATTTCTGTCTAAAGATATCAACCAAAACCAAAACCAGAACCGTCAGAACCCGTCCTGATGGACCCGACCGGCTGCAGAGGAACATGCAGTCTGGTCCGCTCTGCAGACGTCGGCTTGTGTCCTCAGGTTTCCATGGAAACAGAGGTTTGGTTTAGCCCTCTCAGAGGCTCCAGAACCAGGCGACCCAACAGAACCGGCTGAGTCAGAGGAAACTCTGCCTGCCTTTCCTGTGAGTCAGCAGACGGAAACATTTACCCAGGATGAGGTGAACGCGCACGGAGAGCTGCGTCCTCAGGACCAGGATCGGCTTCCTGCCCTTTCTGTGGAAACAGAAACACGGTCAGAACCCGGTGCCGGTTCTGGTACCACAGCAGCCCTGAGGCTCAGACTCACGCCAGGTCCTGGTAGAAGGCGTCCAGCTCGTCCCGCTGCTCTGCCAGAGACGAGTCCAGGTCCAGGTACGTCCCGCTGGGAGACACCTGCAGGGCGCAGTCCTCCAGCTGCAACACAACGGATCTGTTAGCCACGGACCAGCTAGCCGGATGTTAGCCACGGACCAGCTAGCTGGATGTTAGCCACCGACCAGCTAGCTGGATGTTAGCCGCAGAGCAGCTAGCTGGATGTTAGCCACAGAGCACTAGCTGGATGTTAGCCACAGAGCAGCTAGCTGGATGTTAGCCACAGAGCAGCTAGATGGATGTTAGCCACCGAACAGCTAGCTGGATGTTAGCCACAGAGCAGCTAGCTGGATGTTAGTCACCGACCAGCTAGCTGGATGTATTCAAACTTAATCTGAGTTATTTAATCAGGAATAAAAACATTAAATAAACAAACTGTGGATTATTTGTATTAAAAGAATATAAATATAAATATAGAGACTCAGGCTGGGAAATATTGAAATCACAGGATTTAGTTATTTATTCATAGATTATGAATCATTTTACAGCAGTGACGTCAGAACCAGAAAGAGGGTGTGTGTGCTGGTGTGTGTGTGTGTGTGTGTGTGTGTGTGTGTGTGTGTGTGTGTGTGTGTGCGCGTTAACAGATCCAGCAGCGGCTGCTGCCACAACAAACAGAACCAACTCAACCGACCCAGAAGGATCAGGAATACAAAAGATCACGACCCAAACTCCATCAGAACCAGAACCTCCTGATCCAGAACCATTTCTCTAGCGAAGTCCAATCTGGTCCAGTAATCATCTCCAGTCCTCCTGGTTCCAACCTCGGCCAGTCAAGCAGCACAGACAGAGGCTCTGGACCAGTAGAACCAGTGCAACCACATTCTGCCAGCTATTTCTGGAGGGAGCTGAGGAAGAGGAGGATGATGAAGCTCAGCTCCACATTTTAAAGCGATGCAGTAACTGCAGCATGTTGGTTCTGGTTCTGGTCGGGTCTATCACAGTGAGCTCACTGCCCAGCTTTAGAAATGGATTCTCAGGTTTCATGACATTTGGAAACATTCAGTGGCCCGGTTCGGCCCGATGCTATTGGACCAGGCGGTTTGGTTCTACTGGACCCAGTTTGATGCAGAGTGTTGGAAGCAGGGAGGTTCTGGGTTCAAATCCCGGCCCACAATAATCAGCTCTGTTTTCCGGTTCTGAAGCAACTGGACTGAACCAGAACCAGCCCAGTAAACCGTGGCATCAGATTGTAACCATGGTAACAACAATCCCTTTTTTTTTTTGTTTTTTTACCATTTTAGAAAGTGAACTTTAAGTGTTGAAACCAACAAATCAAATGTTAAATCTGCTGACCTGAAGGCTTCATAAGCAGACAGTGGGCGTGGCCAAGATAGTGGGCGTGGCCACTGTGATGAGCACGATGATCAGAGATTATTATGAAGCAGAGGAAAGAGGTAAATCTGTAATTTGATCATTTAGAGGCTGATCGCAGATTATTGATAAATAATTTGTGAAAACCCAGAAAATCTCCTCAGGCGCCCAGGTGTAGCGCCACCTGTGGTCTGATCGCGGAGGAGCTTCAGATGGTCAGACGCGGACCAGAAGTCTGGTCGGGTCCAGGTTCTGATCAGAACCACCGGATCGACTTATTTAGCAGAGGAGAAAGGCGGACTGCTCCTTTAATCCTTTGAACAGGAAGGAAACGCAGCAGTTCGCTTATCGGCTGCCCCGCCCACTTCCTGCTGGGGGCGAGGAAGAGGATGAAGACCTGCATGATGGGAACAAGCAGAGGTCTGAACATTCCTGCAGGCCTCAAACGCCTCACAGCAGCCTGGACTCTAACAGGTGGACTTGTCATGAAGTTTACCGATGCGTTTACAGCCCGTCAGAAAATGAGAGTTTTCAGTTCTGATGCATTTAATAAAAAAATCTGGACTTTTTTTTTGTTGATAATTTAACGTTTAAATAATAAATAATAATAATAATAATCTGTTACTGTGATGAACAGAAACTCATTTTAAGTATTTCTGCAGTTAAAGGGTTCAAAGGTTAAAGGTGACCAGTTCCTGGTCTTGGGACCGACAGGTTCTGGTTCTGGTGGGTTCAGGTCAGACAGGTCCGTCTGTCTCCATCTGAGGACTCTGCCCTTTGACCTCTGGCTCCACATTGAGTCGCCTCTGAATCATTTCGCGGCACTTCGCTCACTTCCTGTTTGGCAAAACGGAACAAGACAACTGGGAGGACTGGGAGGACTGGGAGGACTGGGAGGACTGGGAGGACTGGGAGGACTGGGAGGACTGGGAGGACTGGTCGTTTCCTCTGCAGGACGGATTTCGGCGCTGAAAGCTGAAGCTCCCTGAAGCCCCGCCCCCTGCTCTACCTGCCCAGGTGGAGGCCAGCCTGCTGGAAGCCCCGCCTCCTTCGCTGCTCCTGGTTGCAGAAACTTTGACCCAGATGAGACCAGAAAGCCTCATCAGAACCTCCAGAACCAGGAGAAAATCCAGCAGAACCGGTTCTGGTCCACTATGGTTTCAAGCTCCGGTTCTGCTTTCCGAACGTTCCACCACAGCCGGACCGGCTGCTGTGTTTGGATCCGGTTCTGACCCGGTTTGGACCGGGCCTCAGCTGCTGAAGAGGTTCAGATTTATCTGACGTGTTTCCGGTCAGTAAAGAGGCGGGACTTCCTGCTCCTCCCGACTCACCTGTCCAGGTGAACCTTAAACTGGACCGGACTCGTTTTGCGTCATTACTCATCATGACGTCACACTGGAAGCCTCAGCTGACAGGTTCTGGTACTAAGGTCACTCTGAGCCCGGTTCCGGCCCGGTTCCGGCCCGGTTCCGGCCCGGTTCGGAGTCTGACCCACCTTCAGCGGCGCCCCGAGCAGCTTGTGGATCCCGGAGATCTGCTCGCTCAGCGGCTGGTCCTCCTCCAGGGAGACAGTCGGAGGTCTCCGCGGTTCGGGAAAGTTCGTGCAGATGAACGGGTCCGAGTCCTCCAGGTACTGGACCCGGCAGGTGACGGAAGCCATGCCGAGAGTCAGCGTCCAGACTGCGGCTGGGCTGCTGAGGGAGAGTCGCTGCGACTCGCTGCGCCGCGGAGGAAAGTTTAAATGAAGCGGAGCGCAGAAGGACCAAGGGGCGGGGCTTAGCGCTGACGTCAGGCCCGTATTTGGAACTGGCAATTACCAGCCATAACCAGACACTACATCCGGTGTGGCCTTTCAGAATAAAGCGAGCCGGTCTTTGGCTGTAGAAAAAAAAATCCAGCTGAATAAATTTGATGTGATTTTCTGATTATAAATAATAAAGAGGTGAAAGCAAAGATGGCAACACGTCACTTCATGATGTCACTGCTCAAATATGATAGACTACAAAATAAATGACGAAAATAATGAAGTTATCATCATGTAAGTAAGAATGGGAATAAAATGGGAACTTGGCTCAGTGGTTCCCAAAGTGTTTCGCTGTAAAGACGGTTTGTAGTTTGTTTTATTTCAACCTGAAGTGTGAAATAAACTTCAGTGGAGTTGAAAACAAAATGTGTGTTTGGGTTCATGTCCAAACACACATTTTGCCCAGTTGATTCTTTTGTTTTTTGGGGGATTTTATTGTAATCCATGGGAATCTCTGGCTTAGATAATGGTGATAATCTTAGTGTACTAAACTATAAAACAATTTGTCAATATTCAGATATAATACATATTATATAATTAAGTTGGACAAATTCACATTGTTTTCTGTTTTCAATGCAAGTTTTGTCATATTAAACAGTTTATTAAGCCATTTATTTATTTCAGACCTCCACGATTAAAATAGAAAAAGAAAAACTTTTCTGTTCGATCACATTTAACACAAATACAGAAAATTGTTTTAAATGTAATATTTAGGATTTAAAGCCTCCAGAGCAAATTGAAAACATTCTCTCACCTCCATTTCAAAGGGAGTTCTGGGTCTGGTTCTGATCCAGTTCTGCTGCTGGCCGTTCAGATCGGTTAATCTGAACTCCAGAAGAGGCAGAAATATAAACCTGAAATAAATCTGTGCCAACTTGAACTCACAGGACGCAAACCTGAAGCCAGCAGGAGAAACGTTTTCATCGTCCAGCAGAAACAGAAGCCACGATTTGATGGCTTCACCGTAAACAGCTGCTTCTGCTTCAGTCCTGCAGAACCTGCAGAACCTCTGGGTAACTTTATACCTTCACGTTTTCCAGCATCCATCACAGTGAACGCAAGGCTTTTAATGTGAAGGAGTATCCTGGAAGTTCAGGTTTGGAGGCGAGGCTGTTTGCTCACGTCAGAATGACATCATGAGCTCAGAGAGTCGCGTGCAGCTGCTCTGGGATCAGTTTAAAAACTTTATTCCATTGTTTTCAACAGAGCATGGAGCTGCTCCACGGCGCCCTCTGGCGGCTGAAGCGCTGCATCGCATCTGAGGACAGTTAGTACCAATGTTTTCTTCTTCAATTTAATTTTTATTTTAAGGTTTCATCTCTTGTCAGTCCTTCTATGCTCCGGAGTTTTGCCTTTGAATTCTTTATGTTATTCCGAATTTCGGAGACCTTTGTGAGCATTTCTCCTCTCAGCGCCTCCTGGTGGCAGCAAGTTGGAGCAGCTGGAACAATTTCTGCTTTTACCTTTTTGCTTTCACAATGTTGTTATGTCGCGTAACCATAGCAACGGGGTGTTTTTACAGCTGTGAGCAGCTGATAAGCATCTCAAAAGCTCAAATGAACCATGAACTTTGACCCCAGTTCCAGAGGAGCTGATCAGGAGGCTGATGGAAGTTCAGCCATGTTTTGCAGGAATTGTACCGAACTCCAGCGTCTCTCTGACCAAACAGGAGCGACTCGTCTGCTACCTGGATGCTAAGCTGTTAGCATGTCAGCCAGAGGCCTCTTCACATTCACTGCCACACTGACTGCTACTGGAGATGCTTCCAGCCCACAGCATCACCGTTCACACTGACTCTGTGGTGATTCTGGGATCATCCGAGTTACAACATTTCTCTTCAATTTGGAGATAAATGAAGGATTTTAAATAGAATTGAATGATTTTCTTTGTTTCTTTAGGAATCTGTTTTGTCTGAAATCTGTGATATTTTCAAATGAATCGATTTTGTTTGGCTGCATCACAATATCTGGGAACAGAGCTTGATTCTGCATGTGTGTAGTTGTTTTATGAAAGTGGTTCTCCATCCAGAATGGAACTTTATTCCTTAACTTCTGCAGAACTTTCTGAGTCACGTTGATGTTCTGAAGGGAAGCAGCAGTTCAGAGATTTATGACATAATGTGAATTATTGCAACTTAACATGTTGGGATTGATAAATGATTATTTGTCCTGCACAAACAATAAGTGAATAAAATGAGCAATAATAATGTATTATTATTGCCGTATGGATGCATGTCGGATAATTTTATGTCAGCTGGTTTCCTGCCGACAGAAACCAGCTGAAGCTAAATCTGCAGCTCTCCTTCTGCCACTTGAGAAAGGAAGGATAAATTGATGCAGACTTTCAAAACCAGGGTTTTACTCAAAGCTTTTCTTCATTTTGTCCTCCATTTATTTAGTGTATGTCAGGACATGTTCACATTTGGTCCAGAAGCAGGTAAAAACCTTCAAACAAAGATAAATAATTACTTATCTGTCTGTAAGTTTACACAAATTAATTTCACTCAAACTACAAAGAAAATGACAACAAACCATATAAACAATACTAAGCAACCCACTGTGAACCAAACCCACAAAATACCTAAAGATAAATGAACAAGTAACTAAACTTAAGTTCCTTAACCTTAAAATACATTTCAAATTCATTTTTACAATTACATAATATTTACATTTATTTAAACATACAAATATCTACTTTTCAATATTAGTCATAAATATTTATTTCATAAATATAAATAGCTTCAAGTTGTTATTCTTCATAATGTAATGCTAAGTTAATGAGTAGTTGAAGCTTAACACCAAATCCACTATTCAACAACACAACAATCAATTCGATCATAAAAGTCGATTGTGAATATTCAGAGACTGAGGTCCAGACAGAAGTCAGGGAGCAAAATAATCTTTAATACATCTGCAGACGGAGAGCAAAGATCCACTGCATTAGGCACAAATTAGATTCGCTCTGACCAACTCAGAGGTGCATAGTTACTTTATTCATCTCTCTCTATTACCGAGGCGGAGACTCGATCTTCTAAGACCAAACAAGAGAAACAAAGGAAAACATACGAACCTTGTAGCTCGTTCACTGCTATGTCTACAAAATGTGAAAACTAAAAAAGGCCACGAGAAAAACAGCAAGTTCCCAAAACAACTATCTGGGAAAGTTTAGCAACTAGGCCTGTCACGATAACAGATTTTACTGGGCGATAAATTGTCTCAAACAATTATTGCGATAAACGATAATATTGTTTGAAGACCTTTTTACATTGATTTAATGGAAATTATGTAATAATACATGCGATTTCCTGCCAAAGATACACTTTACTTTCAAAAGACACTTAACACTGGGACTGATACACAAAATAAAACAACCAAAACCAAAAATAAAATAGATTCTTAGTCTCCATTAACAATAAATGTACTTGAATAAAAACTAAACAACATAAAGCCAAAGTGGAAATAAATACTGCATTCAACCATAAGAGTGCAGATTATGAAGTCTGTATAGTATATTGCCTTCAGTAATCATTAGATTTAAATAGAGAAGACATCCGACTGCCTGATGCAATAGTTCAAACTACAGGATTTTTTACCCTGAACGACAATCTTAGAACGTTCTTCGTTCTGAGATCGTCACTAGTGTTGTGTGTTACGGTAGATCGTTGTGCCGCTCCGATCTAAATCAAGGATTTATCCAGACTGGGAGAGTGACGCAGCCTGTTGAATGTGACCGGTAGCCAATCAGAAAGCGCGGATTCTCCTCCTGCTTTCTGAGGGGAAACACGGAGGGAATCCCGAACAGCTGACACGGTGCAACCCGAAGTCCAGCAGACATCGGAAACAACATGAATGTTTATTCAACAGTTCATGCAAAGAAAATATAAATAACTAGGGGAGGAGTTGGAGCGAAATTTGTACCAGAAAACCCGGTAACTTTTCAGCTGTTCTTCGTTAACGTGACATAAATAGTTATAATGATTTTCATTCAGTCAGACTGACACTCGCCACATGCATTGCAGGTAGATTGTAGTAAGGAATTGATTAATGCCTGGTTTCAAAGTTAGTGAACTGGACTTATTATTTTGTGTCCATTGTTGGACACAACACGGTTTAGATGGAACCGTTATACCGAGGATTTCTGTCGGCTAATGTGTCTCAGGTTTTGATGATGGTGCAGCGCGCTGGGCATTACACTAAGGAAGAGAGGAAGGGAGGGTTAATGGAGAGAAACGGAGTTGAGCCTTTTTTCATTCAGTGTCATCAACAGGAAGAGAAAAAGGCAGGAAGAAACGATATAGCCGATAATTAAAATGAGGTCGATAGTTTTAATTTATCGTTCGATTAATTGACTTATCGTTTATCGCGACAGGCCTATTAGCAACCTGGGAAACTTACTTCAGTAGACACATCTTGTCTCATCAGTTTGTACCCCTCTCCCAGCTGCACAGAAAAACACCTTGACTGTGATACAAAAAGCATTACATTTATATGACACATAAAGGAACATCATTTAATACGAATAAAACTTCTTCACACGATCGATCAACGCCGCTTCAGTTCCGCCATGTTGCAGTTCATGGTTTATTGAGGAGGTGAAGCTGAAGGTCCAGCAGGAGGAACCTGGGAAGCTTTGCAGTCCGATCTCATGAATAATCCAGCTCGTGTTTTCCCGGCTGCCTCTCTGGCCTTCAACAGGTTCATCCAGATCTGCAGGGGTCGACCAGGACCTCTGGTTAAAAGACCTAAATTATTTAATGATTACAACAATAATATCTTAGTAACAACTAATTTGTCTTTAATTGAGAAAGCGTTCTCTAAGTATGTTAAATGGCCGGTTTCACCCAAGGTGAAAGAGACTCAGTTCAGAATCTCTCACAATATTTACCCAGTGGCTGAATTTTTGGACAAACGATTTAAATTTGATTCAACATGTTCTGCCTTTTGTGAATGTGCAGATGAATCCCTGAATCATCTCTTTTTTTCCTGTCCTTTTTCTTCTAAACTTTGTAAAGATGTTAAAAACTGGTTATGCCTTAAAATTAAAGACGTCCCTGAGATAAACATCACCCACATATTGTATTATGTTGATGATCTTGATGATCAAATATCTGATGTGGTAAATATTGTTTTCTTGCTTGTTAAGTATCATGTATATTGCTGTAAATGAAGAGGTTCTACTCCTTGTTTTGATTTTTTATTAATCAGTTTAAACTGTTTTACGTCTCCCTGAAACATTTGAAATGTAGGTATGCAAAAAAAGTAACTGACAGCATCTCTACTTTTCTTTTGTTTTGACTCTTTCTCGGTTTTTTAGTCATTTGCCTTACTGTTTGTTTCTGTCTGTATTTTTAGCCCCTTGTTTCTTTGTTTCCTTTTTACCTATGTTACAATGTTCTTTGTACCTCAACGAGTCTTTGTATACTGTTTGTTTAATAAAAAAAATAAAAAATAAAAAATCTCTGGTTAAAAGAGCCACAAACTCCCGTCTTCTTCGTTTGGCTTTCTCTTTTTTTTCATTCATTGTCCGTCCCTCATTTAGGTCCGTGTGGAACACAGTGAGCGCATTTTTTTTTCTTTTTCCGATTTGACTTCACATCTTCTATTGATGCTTTTTTTAACATCATCCCTGATAAACAATCAAACTGACCTGATCACACGGTGCAGTTCATGGCAGCTCCAGCAGGGGGCAGCAGGACTCCACGGCGCCCCGGACCCACGCCTTGCAGCGGGTTGCGTAAGAAACGTGATGAAAGACACTGAAACACACACACACACACACACACACACACGCACACACACACACACACACACACACACACACACACACACACACACACACACACAGTCTGTGGTTGATTATCTCTTATCGATCTATTGATCATTCTGTCACATCAGGCCCACAAGGCTTCTCCAGGCCGTTGCCATGGTAACTGCTCTAACAGACCTAGACCATGCAGAGTTCAGCTTCATCTGGGAGGAGAGGAGCAGTCAGAGGACGGCATGCAGGACTTCACTGACCTTTGACCTCACAGTTGAGATCTCCCCAACCAGTCAGAAGATCCTAGTTAACCCAGTAAGATCACTGGTTCTGGTTCAGCCTCCCATAAACCTGTCAGAGACGGTCAGTCGGCTGGTCGGTCAATAGGACAGTCAGTCAGTCAGTCAGTCAGTCAGTCTGTTGGTCAGTCAGTCAGTCAGTCAGTCAGTCAGTCAGTCAGTCAGTCAGTCGGTCAGTCAGTCAGTTAGTCAGTCAGTCAGTCAGTCGGTCAGTCAGTCAGTCGGTCGGTGCCGGTCGTCCAGCTCAACGTGTGTTCAAAGCTTAAATTATGACTGAACGACATTATTAACAAACATAAACAAAAATGTAAAGTTTCTTTAAAAAGGAAAAAACAAAAACCAGTTGAAATAAACATGGATTCTCTGCACTTCAGTTGTTTCTTCCTAATTAAAATGTCCAAATGTTTTGATCCTTTTTTTTGACTTTATTAGCTGAAGTTGTTGACATGTTAGCATGAGGCAGGAAGTGGTTAGAGTTCAGGTGAATGACCTCTGACCCCAGCCTGGAGCTCAGCCTGGAGGAGCAGCTGGAGGCTGGCAGCCCGCCAGGCTGATGAAGCATTGGAGGTAAATTCATCCGTTTCTCTTCAGTCTCGGGTTTCGTCCCTGCAGCCCCGTCCTGCTGACTCGGCTCTTTCTCCCTCGGATCAGCAGAACCTCCAGAACCGCCCAGCTGCTGTTTCTCAACCTCTGGTCCAGCTTCCAGAGGGAAGACAGACGTCCTCATTGCAGGACATGCGGCCCGGGCGTCCTGGACTTACGCAAGAAAAGTGAAGGGCAGACGGAGACCTCTGACCCCTGGCTGACCTCTGACCCGGCCTGATGTTCTGCAGCGGGTCGGTGCGGTCCAGCATCATTATGATGTTAGAAACAGAAACTAAAAAATATTTTGTCTTTTCTGTCTTTTGTGTTTAATGTTCAGATGAATCCAAAGACCAGAAACGGTTCAGAAAGACTTTAACTGTCCAACTCTTCACAGCATCAACTCAGGACTTTGACTAGGCTCTTGTGCTCTGCACTCCAGTTTATTAGTGAAAAACATTTCATTTCAGTTCAACGTTCCACAGAATCATCATAAAGAACCAGAACCAGAACCAGAACCTGAACCAGCAGCAGATCTTTAATGAAAACATGATGAGTTTCTCTGATCTGAGACTTTAGTCTCTGGTCCTGGAAATGTTCTGCAGCTGCTAGAAGCCCCACTGTGGAACCCGAGGGCCAGGTCAGAGGTCAGAGGTCAGAGGTCAGGCTGATCTCTGGTTTACAGCTGGAAGAACTGAAGCTGACTCTAGATCTATAGCTCTAGATCGTTCCTCTTTAGGTCCAAAGATAATAACTTCAGTTGTCCATGATGGACAGCGTCCCTCCACTGGTTCCAGTAGTAACTGGGACGGCCCAGCAGCCGTCTTCATCCTGTTGGCTCTCGCTGCACTTATTGACCAACCCTGCTGGGATATGACCTCTTGACCCCGGCTGCACGCCTCACTCAGAGCCTCAGCTCAGAGGGGGGTGCCCCCCCCCGACCTTTCCCCCACTTCCTGGGCCAATCGGAGCTTACAGGAAGTGGGTGAGGGGTGGCGCTGGGTTGCTCAAGCAGCCGGGCCTCCTTGTTCTTCCTCCTCTGCCTCCTCTTCCTCACACTCTGAGCCGTGTGTTTCTGCATCGCCGCTCCCGGGGGAGGGGGGCCAGCGATGAAGAGATTAACGAGGCGCTGCTGACGGAGCGGCTCTGGGAGGCGCAGCGCTCCGTCCGCCAGGACCAGAACCGGTCCAACCAACCGGCAGCTCAATGCATACGATCCTAGACCTGATCCTAGACCGATCCTAGACCTGATCCTAGACCTGATCCTAGACCTGATCCTAGACCTGATCCCAGACCTGATCCTAGACCTGATCCCAGACCTGATCCCAGATCCTAGACCTGATCCTAGACCTGATCCCAGACCTGATCCTAGACCTGATCCCAGATCTGGACTCATCTGGATCTCTGGTCCGATCTGGTGGGTTTCAGCAGAACCAGAGGTTCCTGTTCATCTCACCTGCAGCTCCTGTTGGTAACCTGCTGTAACCATGGCAACCGTGCCTCCTGACAGTTTCAGACATGATCATGTTCCTGCATGAATCGTGAACAGCCGAGGCTCCTGCATCCTGTAACCATGGCAACCAACAGGGGAGGAGACAGTCTCAGTCCTTCAGGTGCTCAGTCTGCTCTGATGAAGCTCACCTCAGGATGCTGAACACACGAACCCGATCTGTTCAGTGATGCTAACAGCAGCCTCACCACAGGGGGCGCTGATGATCCCGATGCTGACCTCTGACCTGATTGGATGTTCGCTTTCTGATGTTTGGCCCTCTGCATCGCTGTTTCTATGGAAACCATGTGACACCTTCACTGAGATGCACCAAGCAGCCGCTCCGTCCAATCAGGAGGCAGGACAGCGGAGAGACGCTCCGTCCAATCAGGAGGCAGGACAGCGGAGAGACGCTCCGTCCAATCAGGAGGCAGGACAGCGGAGAGCCTCGGTCACCAAAACATTTTGTCTCTGGAAACATTTCCATCAGCGCTAAAACAGATGTTTTTACTGGAATTTAAAACATTTTATTTACTCACAGTTCTGTTAATCCAAACTGATATTTTCTGTATTTTCACATTTGCTGGTAAATTTATGTTATTACATTTATATTAAAAACAGAAATTATTGTGGAAAATCTACTGCACTACATGTTAAATACGTTAAAATATTATTGAAACAAACTGCAGAATTAAAAGTCATTTTTCAATAATCAACAGTTTGGAGTCAATAATTCAAATTCAGGAATTTACATGGCAACATTAAAGCAGAACTTAAACAGCAGACCGTCTGATACCAGGTCAACACTGACTTCAGCCCAACATGCTACATTAGTGTAGCGACATGCAGTTAGCATGACGCTATGTTAGCGTAGCACCATGTTAGCATGATGCTACATCAGGATAGCACCATGCATCACTGCATCATGTTAGCATAGCATCATGCGAACTGCTAAGTTTTAGCAAGCTGCAGCTCCTTTAACAAAATGGCTGCTCACATATAAACTGGAAAACTGAAAAGTTTTAAAGTCCTTCAGTTCATTTAGGAGGGGTGGAAGGCGACCTTTGACCCTCAGTCAGGATTTGACCCCAGAAGAGACTAAGATGGCATTTAACTTGGAGAAAGTTCAGGTTATATGTAAACGGTCCTACTGCTGAACCGGTTCAGGTCCGTTTAGCAGCTTCTCTGGTTGTTCATCAGAACAACATGAGCCTTGTTCTGATGAACAAGGCTCATGTTTCCACGCTTCTGTGATTTGACTAGGCTGGATTTATGGCCTCTCCATAACAACTGCAGCTGCTCAAATGAAATAACTCATGTTTAGTGGAAGAGCAGGATCAGTGCAGCCGCCTGGCGCTGATTAGCTGGATGTGGAAGAACTGAGATGCTGGTTGGATCCAGCAGGCGATTCAGCTGCAAAACTGACGGGTCTGGATCCAACATGGCCGCCGGGGCCCCTTCGCTCCTGCTGGACTCCATGACGGGCGGAAAGCTTAGAGGTGAGAGGATCAACACACCGTCTGGTTCTGATCCGCAGAACCCTCACCTGTCTAAGTAACCGTGGCGTCTGTCGCAGCCAATCAGAGCCCAGAAGCCTCTCCCATCTCCTCCACTTGGACGGCCTTCGTCCTCCTCTTCCTCCTGCTGAGGTCAGCGCCGCTGCAGGCAGACGGCCAACCGGATTGGCCGAGATCCCAGTCGCCACGGCGATGCAGACGACACGTGAACAGCACGCTTCCAGTGTTGCTCAAAGGTCCCTGGGCAGACCCCCCCGCAGACACACACTGATGTGTTCAGAGGTCACACACACACACACACACACACACACACAGAGTCGTGTTTTCGTGTCTTGTGGGGACTTTGCATTAACTTCCATTCATTCTGTAGCAAAAGCAGCATTTCTGTTCACCGTCTCACTGCAGACAGAAACACACTTTACCCTTTAAACTGACCGAAAATAAAAGCTCTGAAAGGAACTGAACAGTTTTTGGTTTGGATTTCCCAGCAGCGCCACCTTCAGGAAAAGATTCTCCAGTCAGCCTGCATTTCCATTACTGGTGACACAAGTCTTTGTTGATTTTCTGCTAAATTTCTCAATTTATGTCGATAAAACATCATTTTTAACGGCATCATTTCCATTAATTAAGAAATGAAACTAAAATCAATATGTTTGTTCACATGATAAAACATGGCGGCGGAGGCATCAGAGTAGAGGAACCGGAGAATCGAGGCCTGCGTCAGCGGTTCCACTCCCAGCCTGGTGACCTTTCACCTTTTCCCCTCTGTCTGGATTTTCATGCCGAGTTGCTGCTTCAACTTGGAGGTCAATGTGGGATCTGGACTCTCTGTCCTGAGCCACGTCCTCTGCCTGCCTGCAGGGGGAGCCACAGAGCCATCAGCTCACCTGTATCACCAGCAGGTGGCCGGCCTCGCTGTGAATGCTGAGCAGTCTGTGTCTCTACGACCTTCCCGTCTCCTCCTGATCCTCCTGGGATCCATCCGATTCCTCTCGTCGCTCTGCAGCTCAGCCAGCCTCCCATAATTCCTTGCAGCTTGATCAGCAGCAGATTTATGAGCTGCTGCGGCAGCTGGCGCTCCGTCAATCATGTGACCTCATCAGAAAGCTGTCAGCGGGTTACCTGCTGCTAGCCTAGCCTAGCCGCAGTGCTGCGCCCTGCCAGGCCGCAGCACTGAGTTATGGTTCGGCTTTAATGCGACGCAGCAGCCAATGAAGCAATTACCTCCAGAGCCGTAAGTCATGACACCCACAGCGGCGCAGGGCGGACCGGTTCCACCCGGTTCTGATCCGCTCTGGGTGCAGAAGAGGCCCAGTTCCCGCTGCATGCTGGGAAACAAGGACGACGTCAGGCTGCTACCTGCAGGAAGGGTCAGAGGTCACTATGGAGACCCATCAGAAGCTCAGAGCTGGAAACATGACTTCACTTCTTCTGGTTTCACTTCATTCATCCTTAGAGGCCAGAAATGATCAGCAATAATCTCTATATGGGATGTTTAGTCAGAAAAATCACATTTCATTGATTCATTTATCATGGGAAACATGTTCCCTCAATAATCTACTGATCAATTGAGCGGCATAATTAAATCCTGAAAGCCTTTGGTGGCTGCTGTACTTTCTGCTTCAATAAAAGGTCATATGAGGTTTTTCCATTAATCTTAATATCTCTTTAATATCTCTTTGTGAAATATTTTTTCCTTCAGGATAGAAAGGAACCAAAAACCTGATATGAACAGAAAGTTTCTGTAAGCAGGAAAGAAATGAAATAAACCCTAATTTGGATTATTTCTGAGTTATTATCCCTGGTAATAAATCATCTGATTGTTTTGATCGTGGGCTGCACAGTGGCGCAGTGGGTAGCGCTGTTGCCTTTAGGCAAGAAGGTCCTGGGTTCGATTCCCGGCCCGGGGTCTTTCTGCACGGAGTTTGCATGTTATCCCTGTGCATGCTGGGTTCCCTGCTGGTGGGGCCCCTGGCTGGTGGGGCCCCTTGCTGGTGGGGCCCCTGGCTGGTGGGGCCCCTGCTGGTGGGGCCCCCTGGCTGGTGGGGCCCCTTGCTGGTGGGGGCCTCTAGCAGTAGCCTGGGGTCTCCTTGTACAAGGCAAGTCCAACATTTGGTTAACGCTGTAACATTTGCTCCATTCAGTATTTGGTTAAATATCTATCAAAAGACCAATAACAAGTAACTCTTGGCAACATTGAATCCAAAACTGGGTTAAATCAGGCTGGAAAAGTCAACCAGCTCTGATAACAAGGCAAACCTCCAACTGGCATTCGATGCTCAGTCACTGGTCCTCACGCCTCAACCCAGTAAGCTTCTCCCTCCGCATTGACCTGCGCCGGTGTTGCTCATCCGTTTCCATGGCAACAGCGAGCCCAGCCTCTCCTTGGCCAATCTGAACTTGTTTTCTTTGGTTCCCAAGTTAAACCGAAGCGTCTCTTGATCAGGTCCGACGCCGTTTCGTTTGCGTTCTTGTAGCTCTGCACTGCAGAGTCCCAGAAGATTCTTACCTTTGTGTTCAGATCTTCCTTCTGTTTCAAGGCTGCCTTTAATGGGCCGCATGCTTTGAGTTTCTCTGTGACATCAGAAGCAGAATCGTAATCAAAATAAAGGCGTTTGCTTTCCATCTCCACTTTCTGTTCCCAGGCTTTCCTTAGAACCATTTATTTTGTGTTGAATTGCAAGAAATTCACAATTACAGATCTCAGGGCTGTGTTGGGAGGCGGTCTGGGTACCAGGGCTCGCTGTGCCCGCTCAATGCAGAGGTCACTTCCATCTGGTAGCTTCAGCTGCTTATTTAGCAGATTGGCGACAAACTCAGAGACCATAAACCTCCTTTTCCTTCCAGAACTCCATCGATATGAAGAGCGGCTCCCACAGGGGCCTCGGGGCGGCTCACTGCAGGGGCTGCAGCTCGTCGACATGCAGCCTGCGCGGGTGCTTTGCGACAGCCTGAATAAATCAGCGGCGTGTAGCTGCTGCCAAGCTGATGATGACATCATGGCGCCGCTCATCCCAGGATGATCACTAACAGACGCCTGCAGCCCCAGAATGAAACAAGCTTAGAAGAAGAAGATAAACTTGAAACCTTTCTGCCTCCGTGTCATTGATGATGATGATGATGATGATGACCTTCATCTGCAGTTCTGACCAGCAGATCCAGAAGGACCGGTCCGGTATCAGCTGCATTTCTAAACAGCAATAATTTGGGTTATTTTTTGCCTGTCAGAAAAAACTGGAGTTAATTTGTCAGTCATATTTCACCAAGTTAATGACTTATAACTGCCATAATCACAATGACATATTTTAGAAGCTAACTAACTAGCTCACAGCTAAATATTTAGTTTGAAGACGAGGCAAAAAATATTCAGCTTTGACCTCTGACCTCTGACCAGCAGAGCTTCTGAAGCTGTGGAGGGAAAAACCTGGCAGACAGTCAGACTCCTCAAACCGGGAACCAACTTCCCAGATGTTTCTCACAGGACAAACGAGTCCAGGAGGCTGTGTGTGTGTGTGTGCGTGTGTGTGTGTGTGTGTGTGTGTGTGTGTGTGTGTGTGCGTGTGTGTGTGTGTGTGTGTGTGTGTTAGCGGTGTGTGTGTGTGTGTGTTAGCGGTGTGTGTTAGCGGTGTGTGTGCACACTGATTCAAGCCCTGTGGTGATTAAAGGTTATCTGAGGTCGCTCTCCTGCAGCATCACACAGTAAATGATTGACACAATGACATCATCACCAGATGGTTAGGTTTCTGTGGTAGGTCAAAGGTCAGGCTGGGCGAGACAGCAGCTCGGCTCTGCTTGACAGAACCGGTAGAACCAGTCCTCCCACCTCATTGTTCCCATAACTACCAGTTAGTCATCCAGTCAGCATCTAAAAATAAACTCACTGTGTGTTTGTGTGATGATGAAGATGATTTTATCCCTTTGTGTTCCTGCTGGAGGAAGCTGAGCTCAACTGAGCTGTACTGGTGGCAGCATCATGCTGTGGGACACAAGCAGAGTTTTAAAATCCAGGAGCTTTACTGCTGATGCACGCACACACACACACACACACGCACACACACACACGCACACACACACACACACACACGCTAACACACACGCTAACACACACACACCGCTAACACACACACACCGCTAACACACACACACACCGCTAACACACACCGCTAACACACACACACTGCTAACACACTCACGGTGAAGGAGCGGCCGGCCCAAAGCATTAGCAAGCCTTGCAGCGCTCCAGGAATGAGCTGTAAATTAGATTCTAGAAATCATCTCACCAAGCTTCATAGAAACCATTTAAACGTTGGGTCGGGTCGGTTCTGATTAACAGCAGAACCCCGGCCGATTTAGAGGTCAAAACCTGGATGAACCCGGGTTCTAACAGAACATGGAGCTTCATGACGCAGAAGAAGCATCTACACAGCTTCCTGGTGGCTCCTTCAAAATAAAAGTTGGTTCATGACTTAAAATAAATTTTAAAAAAGTTGAAATCTGAGAGATAAAATGTAATTTTCTAAGTTTTCATTCTAGCAGCAAACAAACAAACACATTACTGTCACTGCTGGAAGCCGACAGATTAAATAACAATAACAGTAACAGGAAGCAGTTCTTGGTTCCAGGGTCTTCGGTCGAACAGAGACTCGGACTCGGCTGAACTTTAAGACTCAGATTTAATTTACAACATAAACGATCCCAGATATAAAACAGCTGATTGACAGAGAGCCCCCCCCCCTGCCCCACCCCCCTGTTTTCATGCAAACATCTCCGTAGCAACAAGCAGCCGCTGCAGACCAAGAGACTAGAAAAGACCATAGAAACGTGAAAACGATGCAGGACCGGTCACAGAACCAGAACCAAGACCAGGTTCGGACCAGGTTGAAATCCTCCAGCGGAACCAGAACCGGACCGGGATCTGGACGCAGACCTCAGGTGATCACGGCGTCTGGCTCCTTGAGGCTCCGCCCCTTCCCTGCAGGGCGGCGGCCCGTTAGCAGACCGCTAACGAGCCGACCTGGATTTACTTAAAGCTGCGGTTCCGTCGAAGCGTCTGGGTCCGCCCGGTTCCGCCCGGCGTGCTGCACAACAACACACCTGGCTGGGCAGGTGGGGGCACGCGGGAGGGGGCGGGGTTTCCTGCTCCAGTCCTGCATGAACCGAGTCTGTCTGGATCGGAGTGGAGTCAGAACCGGGCCAACTCAAAGTTCTGGAGAAACACCAGTTGACCTCCGGAAGAAGCTCTGCCCTCACCCGTTCTACTGCCTCCAGAACCAGAACCGGCTCAGACAAACATACCACCAATGATCAGGAAGAGTTCTGGATCCTGATTGGGCAGGGCGGTTCTGGAAGTTCTGTTCAGTGGTCCCAGTAGAACCCAGCAGAACATGACAGAAAGCTGTGGAGTAATAATAACAAAAACAGACAGAAGTCACATGATCGGGTCCGACCGAACGCCGTTTCCCTCTGGGCCGATCACAGGCCGGGTCGGCCACAGGACGTCTCTCCTGACCCGGGGGCCGACGTCTCCCGGTGACCCACTGAGGGGGCGGGGCCAGGGACGACGGGGATGGAAGAAGGACGCGAGGCCGGCTTCCCGGCGGCCCTGAGGCTCCGCCCCTCACTGGGCAGGGGCGGGGCTGGCGGCGTCGGCGGGCGGCTGCACGTTGTCGGCCAGGTTGTGGGCGTGCTCCAGGAAGAGGTCTTTGAGCACGCTCAGTTCCTTGCTGAGCAGCTTGATCTTGGCCTCCAGCCGCTCGTTCTCCTCCTTCAGCTCGTTGACGCGCTGCTGCGTGTCCATGGCCTTCTGCTTGTTCACCGCCGGTTGTTGCGCTCGCGCCGCTGCCGGTACTCCTCGCTGTCCTTGTCCACGCTGGGCTTCTTCATCTTGCTAGGCGGCGCCGCCTTTCCTCCGGCGGCGGACGGGTCGGCAGGGACGAGCTGGGGGACCTGCTGCAGTCCGGCGAGGGACGCTGCGTTGGACGCTGCGGCGGCGTGCGCCTGGCTCTGGATGACGCTCACGCCGTTGTGTTCTGCTGTGATGAGTTTCGGCTGTGGCGGCCGGCTCATTTGGATGTGCTGCCTGCAGGAGCTCAGGTCTGACCGGAGCCGGACGGGTCAGAATCGCAGGACGGGTCTGCAGGACGACACAACAGTAACCATAATATTATAGTTGTAGAACAGCGCCGCCCTGGTGGCAGCATGTTGGAGCACCTCTCCTGGTTCGGTTTGGTTTTTGTATCATTTTCTCCTTTGGTTCTGGATGCATTTCTGCTCGTGCTTTTGATATGATGCATAACCATGGCAGCAGAGTGTTGCTTTTAATCTCAGCTCAGGTAATCCCTGAACTGAGACTGTCACAAAGCAACAGAGCCTTCGTCAGATTCGCTGCAACACTGACTGCTCCTGGAGATCCTTCCATCAACAACCCAATTATGAGTCATGACAACATTTCATTTCCTTTTGGAAGAAATAAAGTATTGTGGAATAATATTGAACTAATATCATTTAACAATAATATCTGGGTGTTTTTTCCATCTAATAAACATCCAGTGACCGCCGTCATTCCTGATGACGTCACTGTACGCTGTGAAGCAGCCACCGCGTTGTGATTGGTCGGCGCGTTGCTATGGAACGGCTGCTCTGTGTGTAGCAGAACTCGCTCCGGGTAAAACAGCGGCTGTTGCCTGCTGTTGCATCATCACTGAGGGGAACTCCGAGTCATGCGGGTCTCAGCACAAACCTCACTTTTCAAAACCAAACAGAGTCCCAACATCAGAACATGAAGCCAAACGGAACGGGAAACTGGGCCGAACGACGACGATTAAACGGATCATTTCCCGAAACCGATATAACTTTGAGTTCAATTAAAGCAGCTCGTTTCCTCCCTGATTTACCGAAACCCTGAGCTCAGAGTCTCGCCAGCTCACCGCTACACGCGGTTTCAGACCCGAACCGGGTCGAAACGGGTTATTTTCTCAGACTTTAACCGAACCAGCTAGCCGTTAGCCTGTTAGCACCCGCTGCTAACGCTCTTCGAGGATAAATCTGTTTTTCTAAGCCAAAAAGTCAAAGTTTACCTTCACCAGGAGACCGCGGGGTTAACCTGTAGACTATCCTGACCGATATGGGGTAGAAAGTACCACTTTAATTCCGTCTCCGGTCGCTCACTGTTTTTGTTTGGAACATGGACAGCAGCCGATTGCGAAATCTCCCTTTACCATGTTCGGCAATGTTTGGAATCAGCCAATCAGGGGCTAGGAGGCGGCGGCGTAAAGAGCTCTGGGCCAATCAAAGTTCGGCATTTACAAGAGTGATGCAATTCCTTGCTGGAGTGACATGTGGACGGACCAATAGCAAGCGGCCTTTCTGTTGGTTTTGTTTATGTAACGTGAGGTTGGTCAGATGAGTTCAGACATGTATGACTTCATTTGATCCCGGCTTCCTGAAACTGCTTCCTTATGAAACACCTAGTATATAAATATGTATAAATGTATTTGTAATGCCTTTATAATCCATATATTCTGTAGATTTGTGGGTTTTAAAAGTTGAATATATTTTTAGCCACATACTGAGTGATACACTGTCACAGATGTTATTCATAGTGGTATGTTTATTATTATTATTATTATTATTATATCTCTGTTGTGTTGGGACTACCACATTTCCCTGTTCAGGAATCAATAAAGTATCATCTGATATTTATACAATCAGACTGAATCCACCACAGGAGCATCAGAGCCACCGGATTTTCTTTAGGGGCGTTTTCATATTGCTGTATCTGAATAAGTTAAGAGTTTTACTTTATTTCATTTCTTCAAACAAAACTCAATTATCATACAGATTTATCCTGAAAGGGAACCTGAATGTGACTCTGGAAACAATAAACTAAAATGGATTTAAATTAAAATTTGACTTACTGAATAAATCTTCATTGTTATCAAGATTTATTCATAAATAAATCTTTATTTATGAATAACCTGGGAGTAGTGATGACCTCTGACCTGAACATTGCGAGCCACATAAAGACAGTAACAAAATCGGCCTTCTATCACCTGAAGAACATCTCCAGGATTAGAGACTAATGTCTCAGCCAGATCTAGAGAAACTCATTCATGTGTTTATCTTTAGTCACATTGATTATTGTAACAGCGTCTTCACAGGCCTGTCCAACAAATCAATCAAACAGCTGCTGCAGCTGATCCAGAGAAGCTGCTGCAGCTGATCCAGAGAAGCTGCTGCAGCTGATCCAGAGAAGCTGCTGCAGCTGATCCAGAGAAGCTGCTGCAGCTGATCCAGAGAAGCTGCTGCAGTTCTGATCCAGAGAAGCTGCTGCAGCTGATCCAGAGAAGCTGCTGCAGCTGATCCAGAGAAGCTGCTGCTCATGTTCTCACTAGAACCAGGAAGATAGAGACATAACACCAGTTTTAAAGTCCCTGTAGCTCAGAGACTTTAAAATACTGTAGTTAGTTTATGAATCACTGAACGGTTTAGCACCACAATACATTAAAGATCTGCTGTTGTTGTATCAACCTGCTAGACTCTCAGGTTCTGGTTCTGGTTCTGCTCTGCATCCAGAACCAGAACCAAAAGAGGAGAAGCAGCTTTCAGCATCTATGGACCAAAAATCTGGAACAAACTTCCAGAAAACTGTAAAACAGCAGAAACCCTGACTTCCTATAAATCTCAACTAAAAACCAGCTGATTAGTTTTATTTGAAATGTAATATGGATCAATGTATTGATTATTCTATTTTGCATGACTTTGTGTTTTTGTGTTTATGATGTAAAGCACTTTGAAATGCCTTGTTGCTGGAATGTTTGTTGACCAGGAAAGAGCTTAGAAACAAATCAACGGGATGATTTCACTGAGCTAACCAGCAGATAACCAGCAGATAACCAGCAGATAACCAGCAGATAACCAGCAGAGGTTACAGACTGGACGCTGTGGAGCGTCTGGTCCAGTAGTGCGTTCCAAACCTTTGGTAGAAATGAGGCGTTTAATTCCAGACCAGAGAAACTGAAGAGATTATAATGTTATGTTCATTATATTCATGCATTTCTAAACAGGAGGCAGCAGGAAACTGCAAAGAATTAAACTGAACTCATCCTGCAGGTTGAACTCGCGGAGCCTCCTGGGTTCACGTTGCCCTCTGCACCCAGGAGAAAAGCGGCCGACGTAACATCTGTTAAAAAAATCCTGTAAAAGCGCAGAGCCATAAAAAACTCATTCAATTGATCGTTTTGATCAGACTGGTAAAGGTGGACTTCCTGATGTAGAGTCCATTTCTACCCTTTGAGGGACGTCTGGCATTAAACTATTGCCTCCCTCCTGGTGTGGTAGATGTAAGAGCAACATTCTAACCCTGGGCCGTTTATTGTGCCATAGAAACTCAGCAATTAATTTCATAAGATTATTAGACCAGTATACAGGAGGCGGCAAGGGGACATTCTGAAAAATATACAATATTTTTGGAAGTACATTCATTTTGTAGGTGAAGGGAAGGGGCATCCATGTTGATATTTTCAGTGATTGCTTTTATTAAACGTTCATAGTTCTTCTTTACAATCATATCTAGATTTGAAATTATGCTGATTCCTAAATATGGGAATTCTTTAACAACCCTAAATTCTGAGTTCATTTGTGGGGACATTTTGAGTAATAATGAAGATTTATTTAACTCCCTCCAGGTAGAAAACGAAACAAGGCGTTCTTGGTTGTTACTGGCATTTAATGACTATTCCGTGAGAACTGTACAAAACACAAAATACATTTTACAGAAAACATTCACATAAAAAATAGACAATTATTACGCACAAATTAAAACACAAAATGCGTACCTCATTGGCCGCTTCAACCTGAAAGGGTTGATACAGAAATTCTGTGTAGCGTCTTCTTGTATCAGCTACACGAGCCTTAATGTCTCACCGAACCTTTCCATCCACTAAGACAAAAACAAAACATGCTGCCCTCTATCGAGTGCCGTGTGCAACTAAAAATATGTGCCTAAATGAAACAATCATTAAACATTGGTTCCACTTCAAAAACATTTCCCCAACTTATAATGAATATAAATATTTTACCTCACTGTAACTTATCTACACCAACTTAAAATTATAAAATTAACTCAAACTGTATAACTGCTGCTGATGGCAGCCACACTCCCACCAAATCACAAATGATTTCCTACTAAAACCTGAATGCAAAAGAAAAACAACAAATGTCTGTAATCCAACAAGTCATGTATCATAGTACTGAGTTACTCAGCTTCGACTAGAGTAACTGTCTTGTGGATGGGTCTCTCAAGATATACTGGCTTGTTAACTCTCTTTCCTTGGTCATCTAGTGTTGCATCACTCAACAACAATTCGAGTTTCCTAATGACTCCATCTTCACTAGGGAACACTTTAGTGACCTTAGCCAGTTTCCACTCATTTCTGGGTAGACTATTGTCCATCAGAATCACAATGTCATTGATCTTGTCATTTCTCTGTGTCTTATACCATTTGGTTCTTTGCTGAAGATTCAGCAGGTATTCTTTTTTCCATCTGGTCCAAAATTCATTGGCCAAGTATTGTACCTTCCGCCATCTTTTACGAAGATAAAGGTCTTCTTTCACAAACTCACCAGGTGGTGGTAAAACCACTGAGGACTTCATGGTCAAGATGTGATTCGGTGTAAGAGGCTGTGGAGAAGTGGGATCACTGAGCAGGTGAGTTGTTAAGGGCCTACTATTTATGATCGCCATAACCTCATAAAGGTATGTACGTAAAGATGAAATATCAAGTCTTTTGGATGCATGATCCAAAATGGATGTCAACACACTTCTTATTGTCTTGATCTGCCTTTCCCAGGCTCCACCCATATGGCTTGCAGATGCTGGGTTCATAACAAATTCACAACCTAGTTGTTTTAGGCTTTCTTGGTCCATTTTCTTTACAGATTCCAAAAACTCTCGTCTTGCTCCAACAAAGTTGGTTCCCTGATCTGACCGAAGCTGCCGAACATTTCCACGTATGGCAATCAATGTTCGAAGACCGTTAATGAAAGCGTCAGATGTCATGTCATCAAGTAGCTCTATGTGCACAGCACGTGAGCACAGGCATGTAAATAGCAGACCGTAGCATTTAAGTTCCTTCCTTCCCTCCTTAATATAAAATGGGCCGAAGCAATCCATTCCACAATAGGTAAAGGGAGGTGATGCTTCCACTCTTTCACACGGTAAATCTGCCATTCTTTGTACTTCAGTATTTCTTCTGAACTTTCTACATTTCACACACTTGTAAATGTAAGAAGAGACTGTGTGATTGCATCCCAAAATCCAGATGCCATTCGATCTGAGCTCGTTCATGGTCATCCCACGACCCTGGTGATGAACCTTCTGATGGAAGTGATCAATGAGCAACTGTGAGATACGGGTTTTGCTTGGCAAGATTGCTGGATGTTTAATGTATGGGTGTAAAGAAGAACGTTCCAGCCGACCTCCTACTCTGAGCACACCGTGTTCATCTAAGAAAGGATTCAGTTTATGCAGTCTGTTTGCACTGTTCTTTGTTATTTCCCTTTTAGATTTTAAGTCTTTGATTTCTTCGGAAAATACTTCCCTTTGGACTGTGGCTATGATGAAAAGCTCCGCCTCTTTTCTCTCCTCAAGACTGGTGACCTTGTTGGTTCTGGAGAGTGAACCCTTGACCTCTTTAACACATCATATGAGCCGTGCAATGGCCTTAACCAGTCTTATCCAGTTTGAGAACTTTAAGAAACGACTGAGTAGAGACTCTTCTGTCGTTAGTGTCTTATGCACGAAGGTTTTTCGTAGTTCTGGATCTTCAGCTTCTAATTCTCCCACCTTAACATCATCAGCAGGAAGTGTGTTATGCCAGAGAAAATCTGGACCAGTGAACCAATTGGAAGTGATCAGCCCTTTAACTGTCAGACCTCGCGATGCATGATCTGCGGGGTTATCTTCAGAGGTCACATATTTCCATTGATCTGGATTGGAACCTTCTTGTATGCGCTGAATGCGATTTGCCACAAAAATGTGAAATCGTCTAGCATCGTTGTTAATGTATCCAAGAACAACCCTTGAATCAGTCCAGAAATATTCTTGGGCTTGAACCTCCAACTCCTTTTTAAGCAGGTTACTTGTTCGAACAGCAATAACAGCTGCTGACAGCTCAAGTCTGGGTACTGTGGTGACCTTTGTAGGGGTCACCCTGGCCTTGCCAATGACTAAAGTACAGTAGACTTGGTTTGATATACTGATTGCTCTCAAGTAAGAACATTCACCGTATCCTTTAACACTTGCATCTGAGAAATGATGCAACTCATATCTTTCGACTTCCTCGAAACCCTTTGGGAGATAACATCTTTGAATTTTGATGTTGGATAGATTCTTTAAGTCCAACAGCCAAGACTCCCATCGTGGTTTGAGATCTTCAGATAATGGTTCGTCCCATCCAGTCTTATCTCGACACATCTCTTGAAGTATTTGCTTCCCAACCAGAATAAATGGTGCTACAAACCCAAGAGGGTCATAGATGGATGCCACTGTTGATAAAACACCTCTTCTAGAAAGTGGGCGTTCATCCACAATCACTCTAAAATGGAACTGATCCGAAACAACACACCATTTAATTCCCAAAGCTCTCTCAATGTGTGACTCTCCAAGAGTCAGGTCATGATTTCTTACTGAATCTGCGCAGTCATCTTGTGGAATGGATGCAAGTACGTCTTGATTGTTAGAAACAAACTTGTGAAGTCGCAGATTGCCAGCACTACAAAGTTGTCTTGCTTCCTTTACCAACTTTATAGCTTCATCCTTGGTTGCAACACTGTCAGTCCATCATCCACATAAAAATTTCGCTCAATGAACTGGATGGTTGTTTCACTGTACTGACCTTGACCTTGGGCTGCAACATGTTTCAACCCAAAATTTGCGCAGCCTGGCGATGATGCAGCTCCAAATAGATGAACTCGCATACGATAAATGGATGGTTGAACCTGAAAGTTTCCATCATCCCACCAGAGAAATCTCAAGTAGTCCTTGTCCTCTGTTTTAACATGAAATTGATGGAACATGCGCTCAATATTGCACATTATGCCAACTTGTCCTTTACGAAAGCGGCATAGAACACCTATCAGACTGTTTGTTAAGTCTGGCCCACTCAGCAGGTAGTCATTTAATGACACACCTTCGAACTTTGCAGAGCAGTCAAATACGACTCGTATTTTTCCTGGCTTGTGTGGGTGATAGACTCCGTGGTGAGGAATGTACCACACAGGACTTTTATTAATTTCTTCTTCTGGGACTCTTTCCGCATCTCCATTTGCTATGATTTGACTCATGAAGTTTGTGTAATCATTTTGGTATCGTTTATCCCTTTCAAATCTCCTTTTCAAACATCGGAGTCTGTGAACTGCACACACCTTATTATCGGGGAGATTTGGTCGATCCTTCTTAAAAGGAAGTGGCATTTCACAATAACCATCTGCTTTAATTTTGACTCCTTCTTCCATTATGGATAGGAACCGCAAATCCTCCTGAGATAAATTTGCATCTTCAACTCTTCTCTCACTGAAGTCAGACTCCAGCATCCTCAACACATCTGGTGGAGAAATGAACTCCTTAACTTGAGTCCTACAAATGTATTTCACTTCATTTGTGAGGTTCTTAGATGTCTGAGGCTGAGGCTTCACAGACTTCATGATGATCTTATGGCTCCTTCCAATTGCATCACCATAGTCAACACACGGGCTAACACAACCAACTATGCTCCATCCAAGATCTGTTTTTTGAGCAAATGGTTCGTCATCTTTACCCGGCACCACTTCTCGAGGTAACAAAGCCTGTGGACAGTTGTAACCTATGAGTAGTCCTACATCACACTCGATCAATGGAGCAATCTCCTCAGCGAGATGCTCTAGATGTGGCCATGCTCTCGCAGTTTTTGGGGTTGGTATATGACTTAGATTAGCAGGAATGAACTCTCTTGAATAGGTTACAGGTAGAGAAATCTTCTTTGATGAATAAAAACCTCTCACCTGCAGTCCAACTAATCTCTGACTTGGGATGATTGTATTTCTAGATGAAAGTGTGGAGAGTCTTAACTGCACAGGTTCTCCTTTTGTTTCCAGAACATCTGCTTTATCTTGCATGATGAATGTTGTATCGCTTTGGTTATCAAGTAGAGCATAAACGAGAATTTCATTCTCTGGGTTACTTGAAGTAGATAACCACACAGGAACAACGGTAGAAGAGTACATGTTGTCCATGCCTCGCACTACTCTGTTTGATGTAGCTTCATTTGAGGGTTCAATACTGTGATTGTGCTCAGCTTTCTCCTTTGAATCTTTATTTTCAGAGGTTTTTACATTCTCTGCATGTTCATCATTGCTTTTCTCTTTCTTATTTGCTCTTTCACGATCTTCGTGTAGACACGTTGGATGTTTTCCCTTACATGTTTCACAAACGCTTCTTCTTTTGCAGTTCTTAGAGTGGTGTCCTGGTTGCAAACATCCAAAACACAATTTCTTTGTTTGGACAAACTTAACACGTTCCTGAACTGGTTTTTCATTGAATTTCCAGCATTTCTGAATGCCATGATTTTGTTTTTCACAGAAAATGCAACTCTTATGTTCTGATCTTCCTTCAGAGTTACTTGCAAGCACCTTTGCACCAACATTTTGTGTTTTTGTGATTTTTTCAACAGCACCAGATTTCAAGGCATGAAGAGAAGTTACTGGATTGCAAGCTATTTTTGCTTCCTTTGTGATGAACTCCACAAACTGACTGAATGTAGGAAAATTATTGCACATTTCTTCGATCTCAATCACCTTCCTGTTCCAACTGGCAACTAACCAATCAGGAAGCTTTGTGAGAAGTTTCTGATTTTCATCACAGGTGTTCAGTATTTCCAAACCTTTAATTTCAGACATTGCAGCCTGACAGCCCCTAAGAAAGTCTGAAAAATCCCTCAGTTCAACACTATCTCTGGGTCCCATTTTGGGCCACGATGCAAGCTTATCTTTGAAAGCTTTAGCTATCACAAAGGGGCTTCCAAATCTTTCTTCCAGGATAACCCATGCTGAATCATAAGCTGCATCGGTTCCTAACAAGAAATAACTTTCAATGGCCTTTCTTGCAGATCCACCAACGTATTTACGAAGGTAATAAACTCTTTCATTTACTGGGATGTTTTTCCTGCCTATTAGTGTTTGAAATGACATCTTCCAGTCCTTGTATCTTAGTGGGTCTCCATTAAAAACAGGAGGTTCAGGTACTGGGAGACGGCTCACATTAATAGACTCCGCTATTGCTTCAGCAAGAACTGTGGCACTGTCTGCCTGGGGTGGATGTTCATAGGAACTTCTTTTAGCTCCAGAAGATCGATGACGTTCAACTGGCTGGTCATGAAGTAACTCTGCAACTTCTTCATCTGAACTTGCTTCTTGTTCATAAACTTGCAGCCGTGCCTTTGCTGCACTTAACTTCTTAACAGTCTGTAGACGTTCTACTTGTCTGCGCTTTTCTTCCAGTGCTTTCTTTCTTGCCACATTTTCTTCCTCTTGTAATGCTATCCTCCTTCTATCTTCTTCTTCAAGGTTTTCAAGTTCTTGTTGTTCACTTTCTATCTCTTCCAGAACCTTTAAAGCAGCCTGTGTAGCAGCTAACTCTGCCGCAGCCTCCTGTCTCTTAATAGAGGAAAGGCTCGACTGTTGGGACTTACTGCTTGAACTGCTAGCAGAGATTGAACTTTTAGAACCTTTACTTGTGGCTTTAGAGACTGAAGATAGAAAGACAGAATCAGACTCAGGGCAAACAACATCCTCTGTCTGATCATCATCGTCATCCTTGTTGTGAAGGTAAATGGATGCCCTTTTTAAGATTGTTTCAGATACAGCATCACAGGTGTCTACTCTGCGATGGATCTCATTACCTGGAAGAACACATTTTCTCAGGTTTTCATAACTGTGCTTCACATCTGGAGATGCACACCTTATCTTACTCATCAATTCCTGCACATCATCAACAGAGGGAGTTCCATTTATCGCCCTTTTAGCTTGTTTTGCCGCCACTTTCCATTTATTGTAAGTATTGGCAAAACGATCTTGCAGTTTTTTTGATTCATCATCATGCAGTTCTTGAGCCCTTTCAGTAAGCTTTCTAGTCCTTTGGCTTCTTCTTGGCTCCTCTTCTGTTTCAGATGACTGCTGTAGAACTGCACCATTACTGTCTTTATATAAGTCGCCCTTCTTAGTTTCATTGTCAGTCATTTGCTCCATTATGCAATGTTTGATTATTACTTGGCCCAAGATAACTTATAGCTATAGCTTTACAGAACTAATGACTTTACAATAACCAACTCAAGTAGCTAAAATAATAATAGCTACAACTTAGGTTAAACACGTTGAAACATTAAGAATGAATAATAGGAAATATTTTTCACACCACTTCAAACCTTAAGAAATCGTCTGTATGAACAGAAGCTTAAATTACCTAAACGTGAACTATTTCTCGAACCAACGTACAAAAATCCCCAAAACCTGAATACTTAATTATTCAACACTTTTAGCATCTAAATGACAAGAATATTTAAAATGATTTCGTCTACAGAAAAACCTTAGATAAACCTTGAACTTAAACAGAATTGTGTAGAGCACCAGATTAGTTAATTTTAACACTTGCAGTGTCTCCTTAAAACAAAGTTGTTCCACTTCTTAACATTTAACTTGTTTTAAATGTATCACTTGTTGGAACATCAATGTAAAACTTGAAAACGCTTGCTGCTTCGGTTTCCGGTGTTGCACAATCTAATCTGCGTGATGCGAGCGTGCGATGAATCTTTTCGCTGCTCAGTCACGGAAGGAGACAAATCTTCGTTTCATCACCTCATTTCGAGCAGACTGAGTTCTCACTTTAACTCCCTCCAGGTAGAAAACGAAACAAGGCGTTCTTGGTTGTTACTGGCATTTAATGATTATTCCGTGAGAACTGTACAAAACACAAAATACATTTTACAGAAAACATTCACATAAAAATTAGACAATTATTACGCACAAATTAAAACACAAAATGCGTACCTCATTGGCCGCTTCAACCTGAAAGGGTTGATACAGAAATTCTGTGTAGCGTCTTCTTGTATCAGCTACACGAGCCTTAATGTCTCACCGAACCTTTCCATCCACTAAGACAAAAACAAAACATGCTGCCCTCTATCGAGTGCCGTGTGCAACTAAAAATATGTGCCTAAATGAAACAATCATTAAACATTGGTTCCACTTCAAAACATTTCCCCAACTTATAATGAATATAAATATTTTACCTCACTGTAACTTATCTACACCAACTTAAAATTATAAAATTAACTCAAACTGTATAACTGCTGCTGATGGCAGCCACAATTTAGTTTTATCTTATACCCTGAAATATGACCATATTCCCTTATTAAATTCAGCAAGCTTGGAATAGATTCTTTTAAGTTTGAAATAAACAGGATTATGTCATCTGCATACAGTGAAATTTTGTGTTCTATTTGTGTCATTGTAATGCCTGTTATAGAATTGATGGGACCTTACAGCTACAGCAAGTGGTTCCAATGCTAATGGAAACAACAAGGGGGATAAAGTACATCCTTGACAACATCCTCGTTGATAACAATTGGCTTAGACACATTTTTATTTGTTAATATTTCTGCAGTAGAATTTAAATATAATAAGTGTACCCTTTTTTAAAAATTATTTCCATAACCAAATCGGTTTAAAATGTTGAATAGATTGGGCCATTTGACTCGGTCAAATGCCTTCTCGGCATCTAGGGAAAGAAATGCAGTTCCTGACTTAACATCCAACTCAAGTATAATGTTTAGAAGTCTCCTCACGTTGTGTAGACGTTGCCGACCCAAAACAAAGCCATTTTGATCTTTATGTATCACTGAAGGAAGTGAGTCTTGTAAACGTATTTCTAATGATTTACAGAATTTTTCAGGACAGCATTAAGCAAACTTATTGGCCTCATGTTCTCACATTTATTGCTGGGTTTCCCTGGTTTGAGTAACACAAAGATCAAAGCATTTGTCATTGATTTTGGTAGGCCACCGTTACAATATACGCTTTATAAAAGTCCTTCCCATGGAAGCCGTCAGGCCCAGCCTTCCTCCCTGCCTTCATGCAGTCAGTAGCTCTGCCCAGTTCTTCTTCTGTCATTTCAGCTTCCTGGTGTCTCTAAAACCTTCATCTATGGAGGGATGATGCCGCGTCTCGGCCTGAGCTCACAGAGCTGCTTGCGGACGCCATCGTACTGCTTGTGTATCTCTGTAGCTACATCATTGTAGAATCTCCCCCGTTGGTTTCATCTGTTCCTTTGCTTGCTTTGAATATCATGTCCTTTTGTATACAGTTAAGGAACCGCAACATTACGGTTCAATGACTTGAAATGACTTTTTATAAAATGTCTTGAGACGACAGTTGGGACTGTGGAAGATGATTCTCTCTAATGAACTAATTATTTTAACAGTTTACATTTTTTAAAAACCTCACACAGAGAAAAATATGTTGAGAAGCTGCGTAAGGACAGAGTAGGGTGGAGTAGGGTGGAGTAGGATGGAGTAGGGTGGAGTAGGATGGAGTGGGGGAGTAGGGTGGAGTAGGAGGGAGTAGGGTGGAGTAGGGTGGAGTAGGATGGAGTAGGGTGGAGTAGGATGGAGTAGGGTGGAGTAGGATGGAGTAGGAGGGAGTAGGGCGGAGGCTCCATCAGGTTCCAGAGAATCATTCTGACCTGCTGATAAACACAGAGCGACTGATGAAACATCAGCATGCTAAACTGATTAGCATCCGCTAACAGAGACGCCTGGAGGTTTCCTGTTTCAACCATGAGTGGCAACTTATTGAGCTGCTTCACATTACAGATAGGATGTGTGTGTGTGTGTGTGTGTGTGTGTGTGTGTGTGTGTGAGTGTGTGTGTGTGTGTGTGTGTGTGTGTGTGTGTGTGTGTGTGTGTGTGTGTGTGTGTGTGTGTGTGTGTGGTGTGTGTGTGTGTGTGTGTGTGTGTGTGTGTATCTAGATTGCTGCACTGATGTAAGACCTGGTGCAGGAGTGCAGGGTCTCAATTGCATAGCGGAAAAAATCAACACCAAACTTTGTGAATGTGACACAAAGTGGAAGATGATGATGACAAACAGCCAACAGCAAAACCCTGTAGAGGAAACTGGGAAGACTGGGACTCCTTGAGAAATTTTCAGACTGGAAGCTGGTTGAATCTGTGATGAGAAACGATTTAAAGAGCCAGACTGGGATTAGAGACAAAGTTTATGATGGCCGACTGACCTGATCCTGGAAACGCTGCAGTCAGACTGATGAGCCTCAATACAAATCAACACAACGAGCTCAGATAACCTCAACCTTGACCTCTGACCTCAGCAGGTGTTTTGTGGAAGCAGAAAGTTGAGTCAACGGTTCTGAAGGTACTGAACCCGTCTGGACTTCACTGACCAGAAAAGGGTTAAGAGTCCAGAAACGTCATTTTGGTTGGACTCAAACGGGTCGGGTCGGTCCGAGCTTCTGGTACCGGTTCTGGATTTCTCAGAGGAACGTTTGTAAAAATTCTGCTTGTATGAAAGTTGTGCTGTGAAAAACCGTCTGCCGCCGATAGAGGGCGCTGCAGTCCGGAGCATCGGGCCCGACGCGCCGCTCGGAGGTGAACATTGACCGTCTTACGGTCCGTGTTCAGGTTCATGACGTCACTTGTAAAGGAGAAACTTTCACAGTTGGACCCGAGCGGCTGGAGACGATCCAACCTGCAGACAGTTCTGAGAGAAAACACCAAACTAGAACTTTTCTGTGCTGCAGATGAGTTTCTCTCTGAACGGGTTCGGTTCTGGGTTCGGTTCTCTGCTGGAGATTAATGGTTCAAGCGCAGAGGAGCAGCGCGAGGAGAGAGTGTCCGTGGGGTGTGTGTGTGTGTGTGTGTGTGCGTGTGTGTGTGTGTGTGTGTGTGTGTGTGTGTGTGTGCCCCGCCCTCTCTCTCCTCCTATAAAGCCCGGCTGTCACAGCTCAGAGGTTACTGAGCAGCAGGAATCGGCCCCGCAGCCCGCAGCTCCACGCAGCTTCTCTCCACGCCACGCAGAGCCTCGTCTCGCTCCGCGTCTCGCTCCGCGTCCCGCCAGCTGGTCTCACCTGAGCTCCTCACCTGCGCGGCCCGCCGTGCCTCACCCTGGATTCGCGGAGCGCCTCGCCATGCACGCCGGGCTTTAGGTTCTCCATGGAGCTCTCCAACCTGTACGAGGCGGCGCCGCGGCCCCTGATGAGCAGCCTGACCCACGGCCAGCAGCCCCCCTCCGGCTACAGAGACCCGGCGGACCTCGGTGGGGACATCGGAGACAACGAGACCTCCATCGACCTGAGCGCCTACATCGACCCGTCGGCGTTCAACGACGACTTCCTGGCCGACCTGTTCCACCACGGCGCGCGGCAGGACAAGCTGAAGATGATGAGCGGAGACTTCGACTCGGCGGCGCCGCAGCAGCTCTACATGTCCGGCTACATGGACTCCAAGATGGAGCCCTTCTACGAGCACAACCCGCCGCGCATCCGCCCGGTGGCCATCAAGCAAGAGCCGCGGGACGACGAGGACCTGAACCTCAGCCTGCCGCCCTCCTACCACCACCCGCACCCCCACCCGCCCCCAGTACTCCCAGCACCACCAGCAGCCGCCGCCGCCGCAGCAGATGCCGCACCTGCAGTACCAGATCGCGCACTGCGCGCAGACCACCATGCACCTCCAGCCGGGACACCCGACCCCGCCGCCGACCCCGGTGCCCAGCCCGCACCACCCGCACCACCCGCAGCAGGGCGGCCTGAAGCTGCTGGAGCACCAGCGGGGGTCCGCCAAGTCCAAGAAGCACGTCGACAAGAGCAGCCCGGAGTACCGGTTGCGGCGCGAGCGCAAAAGGGGAAGAGCCGCGACAAAGCGAAGATGCGCAACCTGGAGACGCAGCAGAAGGTGGTGGAGCTGACGGCCGACAACGAGCGGCTGCGGCGCCGCGTGGAGCATCTGACCCGGGAGCTGGACACGCTGCGGGGCATCTTCCGGCAGCTGCCCGACGGGTCCTTCAAGCCGCTGGGCAGCTGAGGGGCGCGGGCCTGGGACTGGACCCGAACTGGACCCGAACTGGACCGGAACCCGATGGATTACCTGGCAGCTGAACTTCACCGGGACATCCGGAACATCTGGGCCGGTTCTCCTCCAGCAGCTACCAAACGAACCAAAGCGCACAAACTGAGCAGACTGGAAGCAGCTTTGGTTCGGTCCGGACGTGTTTCTCACCGAACCGGACCCAGAACGTGTTACTGGACCACCATTCCACTGCCTGAGCTGGACCAGACCAGACCGGACCGGACTCACTCTGGCGGTTCTGCCCGGCGTTTGTGCCTTTCTGAACCTCCTGTGCCTTATCCCTCCAGAACCGAACCGAACCGAACCGAACCGAGCCCGGTCCATGCAGTCAGCTGCACCAGAACTGTGAGGAGGCTGGTTCTGAACCCCCTCAGACTGGACCCGAACCTGCGCTCTCATGCACCTTGTCCCAGACATGACGGTACTGACCCGGTACCGATCCGGACTGAACAGAACGTTCTGCTCTAACTGTGAACTGGGCGGCTCTTCCTCTCCTCCAGTGAGTCATCCTCACTCAGTGCCTTCCGATCGTGACCTTTGACCCGCTCCGTCTGTTCGGAACCGAGGAAGCAGCACTTTGTTCGAACCTTCCTGACCCAAATGTAAAATAATTCTCTATATTAATAAATATATGAATGAATATGAAATACCAAAAACTGCAGCAATGTAATAAAGCAGCTTGTTTCATCTCATCTTCCTGTTTCTGTGCTGGAATCCTCAGATTAAAGATAATCCAGATTATTGATCACTGATCATCCTGACTGATGAGGCCCAAGCTGTGGCTCGGGGGCCTTTGGTGGTCCAGAACTGTGTTTACTCACCAGGAGAAATTATTTCCCACGTCATTAAAATATTCATTTTTAGTAACTAATCTAACAAACAGAACCAGGTTTGTTGCAGACAAATTAGCTTTGCTTCCATTTATTACACTGAAGCTCGGCGCCGACCCGAATCCTGTTTTCACTAAACAGCAAACATATAAAATCAGATCAAAACCTTCAACCTACAGAAAATAAAAATAATAATCAGACGACTTTAATTGCTTGATTTTATTTTTCTATGTTGTTTTCTTGCTCCTGTTTTGCTGATGTGACATCAGAGGTTCTGATGCACCTGATTGGTTCTGGTGAAATTCCTTTTCCTGTTTCTGAACCGCAAGGCTCCGCCCACTTTCTGCAGAAACACCTGAAGAAGCTCACCTGTCTCATTGTGACGGATTTTTATCTTCTGATCAGCTCAAATCCGTCACTGAAACGGGTCAGGAACCAGCCCACATCACCACTCCTCCACCGCCGTGCTCAGTCCCAGGTGTTTCTAGGACTTTTTCCCAGAAGCCTCAGCTCTGCTAACCTGGGTCTGGCAGCCATCTTGTTTCTAGAGACAACAGGCTTTTTGTGTCCTGACCTTTGACCTTTAGCCTGCTACCTGAGGCCAACTGAAAACAAAACAGGAGAATTTTCAGGTAAAAACAGAAATTCAGAATTAGGAGAATAAATCAGAACAGATCAAAAGGACAATTTGAAACAATAAACCAGAATCAGGATCAAAATATTACATGTTATTTAAATACATCAAACAGAAAAATCTTAGAATATAACCAAGATTAAAGCAAAACAAAACCTGGATTAAGATGAAATGGAGACATCAGAAGCCTCAAAAGCAGATTAATAATCTATAAAAATCCAGATTGAATCAGGATTAGAGGGACAAAAATAAAACAAATATCAGCATAAAGTTATTCAGAACAACTGATCAGAACCCAAAGATAGAAACCTGGATTAAACCAGGATATAATCTGGAGGAAACCCAGATTATATCAGTTCAAATCAGAGTATTCTAGAGGAGCTCAGTACCGAACCAGAACCAGAACCAGAACCCGAGCAGCTCTGGTTCCTTCTCACGGTTTTGCTAAATAAAAACAGCAGATTTCCCAAAAATGTAAATCCTCTCATCAGAGATGGATCAGAACCAGAACCAGAACCATCAGCTGATTTATGGGTTTCTGTGCTGAAAAGGAAGAAAACATGTGTTAGAGGAGAACCGGGCCAAACCCAAGCGCCAAGCGGGTCCAGATCAAAAGTTCTGATAAGACTGAACGTTTGGCCGCGAGCCGGCGAGGAAGAGGAGGAGGAAGATACCTGGAATGAAGCTGCGGACTCCTGATTCCCTCTGGATCCGACCTGGACAGATCCGGATCCCAGCAGAACCTCTCAGGTCCGAACATCTGCAGGTTCTGTTCAGTAAAACACAAAGATTCATTCCTGAGCAGCTGAAGGTTTTCTGCCCCAGACTAAAACATGAAGCTTCTTCCTGCAGCAGCAGCAGCAGCAGCAGGATGATCTGGAGATTAACTATTGATTAGCTGATCAATAACCAGATGCTGACGGTGATCAACAGATTATATCCCGACTGAAGCAGGTGAAGCCGAAGCAGAACAGATTTACAGAGCAGGAAGGTTTTTATCTCAACAGTTTTCTTGTAGATTCTGGATCCTCCATAAATTGATTCCTGAATTAGTCGATTAGTTTAATAACTGATTCATCTGGTTGTTTCAGTTCTCATGGTGGTCGGATCAGAACCAGTTCTGGTAGCAGATCCGATCCTCCTCTCACTGGCCTGTAACTCTCTGTGGTTCTGGCCCGACCCGACTCGGCGTGTGAACGATCTCGGACCTGTAGCAGGGTTCTTGGAGCGAAGCCGGCCATGTTGGCCGCTCGCTCTTCCTGCGCATGGAAGACATTATCCTGTTAGCGGCTGGAACGCTTCCCCGCTTTCATTCCCTGCTCCTTTCCAGGTTCTGAGCTGAATCCCGCACCGGGCCAGAGCCAGAACCAGGGTCCAGGCCCGGCTGGCCAGACTTCAGGGGGAATAACCCTCTCTCACAATCCGAGGAGCTGAAGCTGCTTCCAGCTCTGCTACTGACTAGCGGCTGAGGCTCCACCATGTAGCAGGAACATGGCTACAGATTACCACAGTTAGCATCACCAGAGTTAGCATCACCGCTGTTACCATCATTGTTGTTAGCATCACTGCTGTTAGCATCACCACTGTTAACATAACCACTGTTAGCATCACCACACTTAGCATCAGTACAGTTAGCATCACTGCTTTCAGCATTATTCCTGTCAGTTGGGGCTATCAATATACTTATTGATCATATCTTCTATTGATAAATTTTCTGTTTCCAGTTTTTTCTTCCATATTTCCAGTTTGACTCCAGTTTTCTGATCAGTGAATTTCCAGGAATTCAGAACCTGAACTTTTCGGTTTCAGACCAGGATTTGCAAAGTTTGCCGCCAGCCTGGAGGTTCAGGGCGACCAGTCCAAGTTCTACTGGTCCGACCCGGCTGGTTCTGGACTCAGATCAGTTTTAACCTCAGTGGTGAAGACGTTTCACCCGAACTGGACCTGCAGCTTGAACTGGACCGGGTTCCCAGCCTCGGTACCGGGTCGGCGAGGTGCTCTCCTGCAGCAGAACATGTGACTCTGTTTGTTTCAGAGTCCTGGTTTCGTTGACACGCGGTGAGTCCGAGGCCCGGTTTGCCTATCTGCTCTGTTTGGCCAGGGTTGAACATTAACCAGAACTTTTCACTCTGCTGAGAGGACAGGCGGTTCTGTCCCACTTTGTCCTCTGGACGTGTCCGACAGGGCCCGCAGTTCTGGACTGGGTCCAGAACCACCGGATTTAATCCACTGGTCTGTCCTGGTTCAGCAGAAGTCCAGTCCAGTCCAACTAGCTCAAAAGTGTTCATACAGCACCGCTAATGTAGAAGTAGCAGGTTTTTGAGGTTTTAGAGTCGGTCCCACAGCATGATGCTTCTGCCGCCTGCAAACATCCAAACAGCAGCAGACAGCTAGCTTTTGGAAAACCATCGGCCTCTGAAATATTCAAGATGGCCGCCATTTTTCAAGATGGCTCTCAAGCGCAATTTAATTTTGCACTAAATTTGCCAATATTTATCACAGATGTCAAATCACACATAACTAGGAATCATATTTCCTGATATGTTTTAATTTCAAATTAGATGAGTGTTTGGTGTCAAATCATAACCTTTATTTTGAACTGTAGAAATCAGATATATCATTTATGTCTAGTCTTAAAATTAGTCTAACAACTTATTCCTTAAAAAGAATCTTAGATCCACTGAACAGCTAGCAGGAGCTAAAGCTAACCATAAAGCAGGAGCTAACGCTGACCATGAAGCAGGAGCTAACGCTAACCATAAAGCAGGAGCTAACGCTAACCATGAAGCAGGAGCTAACGCTAACCATGAAGCAGGAGCTAACGCTAACCATGAAGCAGGAGCTAACGCTAACCATGAAGATCATCTGTCTTCTTCTCCTTCCAGTTTACAGCCGCTGTGAAACTCGCGACCAGCAAAGTCCCCAGTTTCTGATGCTGCTGCATCGAAGTCTCTGAACAGGCCGACCAGTGAGGAGACGCAAAGGTCAAAGGTCATGAAACACCTTCAAGCAATAACTGGTTCAAAAGGCTGGAAAGAATGCCGTCATCTTAAAACTCAAGTGAAAAACATGTGAGCTGAGGTGTTAGCATTAGCGTGCTAACACGTTAGCATGCTAATGCTAACACCTCAGTGATGAGCAGCAGAACCAGCAGAACAGCATCATCCGGATCTCTGAAGAACTGCAGCACGGTTCTGACCGCCTGTTGGACGTTGGTGAGAAGGTCCAACCGACCTGCTGGTTATCTGCCAATAGCAGGTTCTGGTTCTGAACCAGTGGGATCCAGATGTTTTGGATCAGAGAACCCAAAAGGAGCGGTCCGGTCCGATTTCCTGTTTACAGCAGATGGAGTCGTAAACAGTCCAGCAGAACATCTGGATCTTCTCTCTCTGAAGGTCCACATTCCGAACCGAGACAAACAGAACTTCACAGAGGAGATGCATCTGCTGGTCTGAACAACTCCTGGTTCTGGTACCGGTTCTGGTAGAAGGGTAGCAGTTCAGACCTGATGGAAAATCATTCATTTCACTTTACAGAATCTAAGAAGTGTGGAGTGCCGCTGTGCAGAACCAGCTTCAGCTGCAGGCCTCCACCAGCTCCGAACGTATAGAGACCAGAAGTTCTGGTGTTTTTCAGGTCCAGTCAGAACCCGTCTGTCAGTATGAAGCACAACAACAGATCAGAACCGGAGCATCAGTCGGGGATCGGGTTCAGACGCGTCTCTAAGGTTCTCCAGAGAATCTCAGGAGAACCTGGATCCACACCTGGACCAGAACCTCCTGGGAGCCCGACCCACCAGAACCGCTTCAATGACGGCAGAAGCAGGTGCAGAAGAACCAGAACATCTGGCACGCTGCAGGCCTCACTGCCTCAACTAAGGTCAAAGGTCATGATACAACAATGAGAAAGAGAATCTACAGACTGAAGGAAAAAGAACTGAAACTAAAATCTGGATCCAAACACAAGAAAGAACCGAACAGAAAGGAATGACCTCTACGGGAAGACATGACTGATATAATGAACAACCCGACGTAAACAGGAACCTGAAGCGATGAGATCTTTGTCCCCTGAATCTCCTCCCAGGTGACGACAAACACCTGGAGCTGTGATGTCACAACACGGCTTGTTGGACCTCATCAGAACAGACCCGCTTCTGGACCTGAAGTTTTCTGAGTTCATCGTTTCCCCAGCATCTGTTTGGCCCGGCGCCGGTCCGCTTTAACCCAACTCCGGTCTGTTTGTCTATAAAGTTTGGTTCACTTGGTGAGGTGTGAATGCTAATCGACCTCTGACCTCTGGTCCTCCACTCTTCGATCTGGGTTCGGTTGAAGTGAACTGTGGTTCAGTTTGAATGTGAACGCCAAGCGGACCAGAGACCGTTCCAAAGGCAGGAAGTGGACGACAGCGCAGGGCATTCTGAGTAAATCCAACCAAAGCTAACATGTTAGCCTAGCGCTAGCAGCAGAAATGGCTCCTGGTCTTCAGCCAAAGACTAAAGAGAAATCCTCCAGCACTAAACTCTGACGCCTCCATCTTGTTTCATCTGGTGAAGCAGGAAGTTGCTCTCAGCATCTTCAGAGGTTTCAGTGTCGTTTCCTGCAGTGGTTATTGGTGCAGCGCCCCCACAGGCCAGGAGGGGAACAGGCTGGTTTGGGTCAGAACCACAGCAGCTGGAGATGTTTAATGTTCTGGTCTCCAAATGAACTGAGCCTCCTGGACTACCAGGAGAAAATGTCCTGATGTTCCTGCTCTGACTGTTTGCCAGAAGATCCTTTGGATCTCATGAATGTGTGAGTAGGTCTGCTGCCAGAACAAGCCGGCCCCAACAAGCTGCAAACAGCTTAGGAAGCAGCAGGAAGGGAAACTGAAAGCTCTTCCTGCGGTGGCTGCGCAGCGCAGGACGTGTCTGGAGGCGCTCCAGGGCCCGCTGCGAGCTCAACGGGTGAATAAAGGTTCAGAATCTGAGTACAGGTCCAGTTCAGAGAAGAATCTGATAACTGTGCTCAGACTCGGCGTTAATAATTCACAGGACTGAGGCTCCGGCTCATTGCAGCTCCTGCAAGGCTGCTGGCAGCAGCTGCTGCAGGGAAACACTTTGGCGGCCCCGCTCCGGCCCCCTTCGGCGTCGCTCCGACCCCGCTCCGGCGTCGCTCCGGCGTCGCTCCGGCGTCGCTCAAGCGCCGCTCCGGCGTCGCTCCGGCGGCGCTTCAGGTCCGCTCCGGCGTCGCTCCGGCCCCGCTCATGCGCCGCTCCGGCGTCGCTCCGGCGGCGCTTCAGGTTCAGAGTGTGGGAAGAACCAGTAGAGCCGCAGCGCCGGCAGACACTCTGCTGTGATACCATCTCTAAATGACCCTGAACACACCGTGATGCGTTCAAGTGCCTGCCAGATAGAAGCAGCAGCTTCAGAAGTCCAGGTCTTACAACAGAACCGGACCGGCTTCATTCAGCCACTAAAGACAGACCAGAGAGTCTGGGCAGAGTCCTTCAGGTCAGGTCCCACGAGCCTCTTCACCAGAACCAGAACCCTGAACCAAACGTTTCCAATGAAAGAGTTCGGATCCAGTCCAAACTCCAGAAGAGAATGAGTCAGAACCAACGAGTCTGGTTCCGGTCCATGAACCACGTTGCTGCAATCAGCAACAAAGTTCTGATCAGGAGTCACATCTTGACCGGTTCTGCTCTGCTCTGAGACCAGGACTTATTCTGATCAACAATATCGGGTCAGAACCCGCAGGTCCTGGCAGGAGCAGAACCAACCAGTCCTCCCAGTCCTCCCAGACTTTGGACTGGGAGGACTGGTTCTGGTTCTGAGACTTGGAGTAAAACTTGAAGAGGTTTCAGTTATCTGGCTCTAGAGGTTCTGGAGGTCCAGATGGTTCAGATGCCATCCAGGCTCCGCCCCCTCCGTCCTGCTGCGCCTCTGCTGCAGCTGAGCAGGAAGCTGAATGAGGAAGCAGCCGGCTTCCCAGCATGCCGCGGGGCTGACAGGTCACTGCGGTGGACGCGTCATGACTCAGCAGTTTGGCTCAAACCAAAAGCCGAGTTCCCACGAAGTGATGAAGAGGAAGGCCAGAGAGACGAAGGCTTCTAATTGGTTCTGATGCCGACTGCGGTCGGTTCAGACTCAACTGTCCTGCATGTCCCTCAGCGGGTCCAGCTGCAGCAGAGCGCTGCGTGTCTCTGCTCTCTTCTTCTCTTCCTCTTTCTGCTATTTGCATATTTAAACTTCTTCTCAATTTTGAGACGAGCAGAAACGTCAACAGAATCAGCTGATTCCTGCACTCATCTGGCTTTTGTCCCCTGTGGGCTTCTGTCCAGGTCCTGGTGCTGCAGCGTCCTCCAGGGACCTCAATAAATAATCAATAATCAATGGCGCATGCATCTGCAGCTCATCCTGAATGAGAGGACAGCATCAGCAGAGCGATTCAATCATTTCCATTTAAACTTCAACACTGAAGAGGGAAAGTTTGTGTTGAAAGCTTGTTGCTTTCAGAGGGACGTAAATAATTTGTGCTGCAGCAGCTGCTGCTGCAGCCGGGTCGGAACCTGAGTGGAGCTTCGGGCCCAGCGGTGGAGCCGGCAGCAGGTCTGAGGACGGGCGGCGCCGGGAAGCGGCGCATGGCGTCAGTCTGCTGGCTGACAGCTACGACCTTCTTGGCTTTGGGGTCAGAACCATCCGACTGCGCCGCCCTTAAATCAGCAGAATGTACCAGAAAGTCAGAACCGAGCATCGAGACCTTCTGAGCATCGGGTTCGTCCTCATGGTCGACTTTGGTCAGAGGCCTCTTCCCCGCTGCTGTAACACAGACCTCTGCAGCAGTTCTTTGCAGAACCTTGGATGAGTTGAAGCAACATTTCATTTTTCTCTGAGCGCCGCAGCGCCGCAGGACGGAATCAGGTTTCCACATTTCACTGTTTCAGCCTAAAAATAAAAACTGCTGCCTTCATGTCTTCCTGTTACTAAACGACCTTCGATGTTTCTGATGCATATCTGCGTCTCCTGCTGCTGTAACGTTTCCATCTGTGAAGACGCTGCAGGAGCCCTGAGCGGCTGGCAGCGGCCTGGCGTGAGGGGTCAGAGTTCAGCGTTAGCGGCGCTGCGGTCAAAGTCCCGCTGCCAGGCGCGTGCTGCTATGTTTGTTCTGGGGGGCAGAGTCCAGGAGGGCTGACCTGCTGGGGGCGGAGCCTGTCGCCTCGGGGGTCAGTGGGTTTCTGACCACCTTTATGATCTGCACACAGCAGGCTTTTACTTTGGCGGGTCCCCCTGCAGAAACGAACATTTTCAACCTGAAGAATCTCTGGGATCGTCGTTTGGTCTCAAACATGGATCTTGTTTGGAATTTCAGATCAGAGATCCGACATTTCCTTCAGCAGCTGGAGGAACTGGGAGCGTTTCTGCCGAAAGCCGTTTGTTTCAGGCTGAAGCTGAATCGCTTCTGCTCCAGGTTTTCTCACAACTGCACAGCAGCAACTTGTTGCTCCTCATGAACAAATCTTCTGTCTTCATGGCTCCATTCAGGCAGATCTTCGTTCACTTCAAATTTCCATCTTTGCTTGTGCAGTTGCTGAATCTGCAGACGGGTGTTGGAGTAGGGGAGTACAGGATGTTGGAGTAGGGGGGTAAAGGGTGTTGGAGTAGGGATGTTGGGTGGGATGTTGGAGTAGGGGATGTTGGAGTAGGGGATGTTGGAGTAGGGGATGTTGGAGTAGGGGATGTTGGAGTAGGGGATGTTGGAGTAGGGGATGTTGGAGTAGGGGATGTTGGAGTAGGGGATGTTGGAGTAGGGGATGTTGGAGTAGGGGTGTTGGAGTAGGGATGTTGGAGTAGGGATGTTGGAGTAGGGATGTTGGAGTAGGGGATGTTGGAGTAGGGATGTTGGAGTAAGGGGATGTTGGAGTAGGGAATGTTGGAGTAGGGATGTTGGAGTAAGGGATCTGCTGCTGCGGCCTCAGGCTCATCCAACCTGTTTCCATTGTGATCGATGGGAGACGCTTCAACTTCCTCCACTTCCCCTCTTTGCTCCTGCTCTGCCTCCATTTTTACTCAGGAAGTCAACACACATGTAACATTTGAAACCTTGATCAGCTGAAATCCAGACGAAAAAATCGTTCATAAAAATGATGTTTGAGCAACAAAGAGGAATAAAACTTTAAGCTCTAGGAGAGCCGTTGCAGCCAGAGGCCTCCTGTGAGTGGAGGGAGGAGGAAGAGGAGGAAGAGGAGGAAGAGGAGGAAGAGGAGGAAGCAGGAGGAAGCAGGAGGTCGGACCTCCATGTTCCATCCATCCAGTCTGTGAAGCCTTGGCCTGAAAACAGGAACAGATTCAAACTAGGAGACCCAGAACCAGAACCAGAACTGGAACCAGAACCAGAACAGAACCAGACCCAGACCCAGAGATGGCTCCTCCAGGTCGAGCAGAAACGGTTCCTAAATCAAAGCAGGTCCGTTGGGACCAGAACTGCAGGAATCTGTAAAACTGAAGCCGGACTGATTTTACCCTGAGCTCTGACTTACAGGCTGCGGTCCTGCAGAGACTTTATGAAGAGTTAACAGGCAGCTGAGTGAGTGTGTGTGTGTGTGTGTGTGTGTGTGTGTGTGTGTGTGTGTGTGTGTGTGTGTGTGTGTGTGTGTGTGTGTGTGTGTCGGCTGTGATTGATGGCATTGTTTAAAGCCAGGGAGGCTTTTGGAAAGCTTTGCTATTGTTTCAGCTCTTGGCAGGGAGGGATCCTAAGAAAAACAAGAGCAGGGAAGGAGGAGGAGGAGGAGGATGAAGAGGGACGAATAAATATCAAGAATTAGAAAACAAAACAAGACTTGTCCTCACATCTAGAGGCCCGGTCCGAGTGCCTGATGCCGAGTCCTCTGGGTCCGCTCCGGTCCAACCCCCGTCTCTGCCACCAACCAAACCACAGCTATCCGTGCCCACCCCACCAGAACCCGGCCCGGCCCGGCCCGGCCCGCAGGAGAGAGAAAACACACACCAGGAATGCACCAACACACCAGACCCCTCTGCTGTTGTTCTGCTCGGTTCTGGTCACCCGGCCTGACCCAAACCACAGAATTTCTGATATTTGTGTGCGACCCCCCCCCAGCCTCAGGGAATGTTTGCTTTGAGTAACTCGGTGCCGCAGGACTTGGTCGGTGGTCCGCAGAGCTGAGAGGCCCGCTGCAGACCGGACCGGGCCGTCTGCTGATCAGAACCTCACCAACCCGCCTCCACTGCAGGCTGGGCGCTGGTTCTGCTGCTTCATGGAGCTGTCCCAGAACCAGAACCAGAACCAGAACCAGACGCTCTGGATCTGGGAAAGATGATCCACTTCCTGCGTTTTGTTCTGTTACATTCATTTCACTAAAAACGATAATTTATAAAAACTGTGAGCAAAGAGGACATGAGACATTTGGTGTTTGCATCATCCCGGCCTGCAGCAGAATCGTGATAGTCGCTCATCAGCATGATCTGCTTTTAATAACTGTAGATTTTAATACTGCTAAAAATCACCTGAGCCTGCAGACGAACCTCCTGGCGCCGTGTTGGGTTCCTAACAGGAAGTACTGCTCGTTCTGAAGCCTTCTGATTAGCTGGCAGGTGTTAGCTTAGCGCTACTGCCCCCTATGGGTGGGCGTGTTTAAACGACGCTCAGGGCGGATCGGCTCATGTGGATGAAAACTTGAGATCAGAAACACGGTGAGACGTCGGCAGCTTGCTGAGCAGCTCTCTGCCTACAGTGGACCGCTCTGGTTCTGGACGGCCTGCAGGCCCGAACATCCAGATGCTGTTTTATGAGTTCTGGTCATGATGAAGAGCCAGAACCAGGAAGGAAACCAAGATGGAGATTCAGAGAGAATCAGCAGCTTCATCATCATCATCCTCCCCACAGCAGTGAAGCTCTGTGTGTGTGTGTGTGTGTGTGTGTGTGTGTGTGTTTCTTTGTGTGTGTGTGTGTGTGTGTGTGTGTTTCTTGTGTGTGTGTGTGTGTGTTCTGTGTGTGTGTGTGTGTGTGTGTGTGTGTGTGTGTGTGTGTGTGTGAGCAGACGGTCTAATGGGAGACAGGTGAATAACTGGTGGATTAAGGCGCCGCCCTCCCTCTGTCTGGATTGGTTGGGTGTGGACGAATGAATTGAAGTGTGATTACCTGCTCATTACGCCGCAGTGTGTTTAGGATTATCCTCTCTGGCGGCGAATTATCCCTGATTCCCGATGATTCCCGAGTCAGACTGCCAGACAACCTGGAAGCGGTTGCTAGGCAACACAACAACAATCAGGGTCTGTTTTATCAGAGACTCTGGAGGACGTTAAACATCTCCAAGTTAAAACTGGCAGAAACCTGCTGAAGTGCAAAGATGGAGAGCGGATGCTGCTGCAGGAGGCGTAACTATGGTAACCACCGCCCGTCTGGCTCCGGGCCCCATCAGCCAAAGCAGGAAGTGGCTGTAAACTCTGAGGAGGAAAAACAGCAACAGTTGAGTCTGCAGCGCCGCAAGAGACACAAACAAACAGCAACAGACCGCGGCCAGAGCCGGAGCCTTCTGAGCATGTGCAGGAATCCACCAATCACAGCCCGGCGCCGCTCTGCCAGTTTACAGGAGCGCCACAGGGCTCAGTGCTTCCCCCGGTCAAATCATCAGGAATTCATAGAAAGATGAATTTGTGCAGGTTTATTGATGCAGAACGCAGTGAAGCAGCAGCAGTGAAGCTGCAGCTGCAGCAGCACTGCTGCATCAGTGAACTGGGAGGCAGATCTCCTCCCAGTAGAACCAGTAAGGCAGAACAACAGACTGACTGAACGATGCGACTCTTTTGAACAGTTCTTTACCCGGAACGACTGGAGTCAGTCAGTCAGTCAGTCAGTCAGTCAGTCAGTCAGAATGATGACCTGCTCATTGCCTGTTATTATAATATTGACTATATTTATTAGATTATGACTTATGAAGTGTAATTGGTGAATGAATGAAAGCATCTCCATCTGCTACATTTTCCTTTTGTTTTTGTTTTACAAATCTTAATAAAATGTTAATGCACACATTTATCTACACTAATGTTTATCTGTTGTAATTTTATTTTATAAAATTATAATCATCTTTTTTCTGCAGGAATAAACTGGGAACCAGCTCAGTATGAAACATTTATAAAATAATATTTGTTAGCATGTTAATATAAGACAGGGCTGCTCCAAGGACAAAGACACAACTCAGTCAAACAACCAGTCAGATCTAGGAGAGTCTTAGTGCTGCCAATCAGCGTGTGTATGCGCTGCTCACACACTCTGCTGGAGCAGAAAGTGTTGCTGGTTCTGGTTCTGTTGGACTCTTCCTCCTGCTGTTCCGCTCCACTGTCGCCAGATGCTTGTTCAGGATGGGATGAATGAGGCCAGCTGGATTCATTCTTTCTGTATTTATGACAGAATCAGAAACTTCATTAACAGAGTTTATTTTCCCAGATCCAGCAGCTCTTCAGGATTCCTGTCCCGACCTGCAGCTGCTTTGTTTTGCAGAGAAATTGACTCGTCAGATGGTTGCGACTCGGGCTCGGTTATGCTGAGTGCTGACTTGACGTGCAGCTTTTTCTGGCTGCGTGTTGCAGTAAACAGTGTGGGTGTTGAAAGGTGAGTGTGCAGATCCTGTTCTGTCATGTTGCTGCAGCTGAGCGTGCGGGCGTGTGATGAATGAGGCCGCAGCGTGCGGTTAGCGCTGCGTTATTACTGAGGAGCAGGAGCTGGTCTGTGCATGGCTGCTGCAGCCGCTGCTGCAGCAGCATTTGTCTGGACCTGATGAGCTCGACTCCCTGACTTGGACTGACTCGTCCACATCAGCAGGCCTGACGCCTGACGCCTGACGCCTGACGCCTGACGCCTGACGCAACCCCGCGACGCCTCGCCGGGTTAATGACCAGGAAGACAATCTGGTGACACAACTTCATATTTCAAGCGAAGCTGATGAACACAAAGAGCCTTTTGTTTCTGGGTTCATTGTGTCCTGGTGCGATCAGGATTCTTGATGTAAAACAGCCGGCAGCAGACAGGCTGCAGCAGACAGGCTGCAGCAGACAGGCTGCAGCACACAAGCTGACTGCAGCAGACAGGCTGCAGCAGACAGGCTGCAGCAGACAGGCTGCAGCAGACAAGCTGACTGCAGCAGACAGGCTGCAGCAGACAGGCTGCAGCAGACAAGCTGCAGCAGACAAGCTGACTGCAGCAGACAGGCTGCAGCAGAAGCTCCTGATCTGCAGCGTTTCTACAACAAAACCTGGATGCAACAGTCAGGAGAACTTTCTGCAGGAAGAGGGTTCTGGACCGATTGGATCTTCTTATCAAGGGCTTCATATGTGAGAATCTGAGATTATAATCTGGACTCAACAGGGAGTCAATAAGAGAAACTCCAGATGCTGTGAACATTCAGCCCTGAAGGAACATGGATTAGTTTCTCAGCATTACTGCAATAATCTGGACATGAAAGGATGAATTATTCTTAAATCTCTGATTCATCTCAGCAGGAAACATGAGAGCCGATCCGTCCAGGTTGGATTCTTAGTTGCTCATTTTTATCCAGCAGGAGAAACAAAAACAGACGTGAAGCAAACAGGATCTGAGCTCCAACAAGACGAACCTGCTGAGCCGAATCAGGGCAGGAAGTAGATCAGCCTCACTTCCTGTCCATCTGCCCAGATGTTTGGGTTCTGCTGGATCAGATCTTCCTCCATGTTGCGAAGCTTCGTCACTGAGACGAAACACAAACAAACCGAAACATCAGTTTGGAATCTAAAACCTGGGATTTTTATTCCTGTTGTCTTTCATTATTATTTTCATAAATTTATGACATTTTAACCTCTTAAATTCCAGTTTGTCTTTAAAAAAACTTTTAATTTAATGAAGCTGTAAACTTTTAATGCAACAATAAAAACTCAGCAACAATAAATTTAAGCGTTTCAGAAAATACGACGGAGAATATTCCATTTCTGAAAGTAAATGTTTATTTGCTTCATTTTAATCAGATTCTGTCTCCTTGATGGATTTGCTTGTTTTGATCCAGTTTCCCACAGGAAGTGATGACGACTTCAGACGCAATCAGGACGGGCGGCGAGGATCAGGGAGGGATTAAAGTCAGACAGGTAATGAGAGCAGGTGTTAGATCACACACACACACACACACACACACACACACACACACACACTGCAGACACACTGCAGACACGGGCCTCAGAACCGGGCCTTGTTTACGTCTCAGGTCTGAACAGGTTGTTTAGTGAGAAAATCATTTCTGTGATGCTTCACTGCTTTCTAGTCATATTTGGTGGAGAAGGTTCTGAGGTCCGGTTCTGAGGTCCGGTTCTGTGCGACACCTTAACAGCATGTGAAGCTCTGACTGAAAACAGCTTTAAAAAAAACTATCCATCCATTTTCCGTCACCCTTCTCCCTAACGGGGTCGGGAGTTGCTGGTTCCTCTCCAGCTGCGTTCCGGGCGAGAGGCGGGGTCACCTGGACAGGTCGCCAGTCTGTCGCAGGGCAACACAGAGAGACAAACAGGACAAACAACAACAACACACACTCACACCTAGGGAGAATTTGGGAAGGCCAATTAACCTGACAGTCATGTTTTTGGACTGTGGGAGGAAGCCGGAGAACCCGGAGAGAACCCAGCATGCACAGGGAGAACATGCAAACTCCGTGCAGAAAGACCCCGGGCCGGGAATCGAACCCAGGACCTTCTTGCTGCAAGGCAACAGCGCTACCCACTGCGCCACTGTGCAGCCTAAAAAAAAACTACACATCATAAAATTCCTGATGAATTTTGATTTATTGCAGAGACTCTCAATACCAGTTCTTTACATTTTCATTTACATTTCATCTGAAATTGCTTCAAACTTTCCTTTTATCTTTTGTTTTTTCCCTGTTAAACATAAGACTCAGTACCGGCACCGTGGTGCCTTCACTGACCCCGCGGTGCCTTCACTGACCCGGCGGTGCCTTCACTGACCCCGCGGTGCCTTCACTGACCCGGCGGTGCCTTCACTGACCCCGCGGTGCCTTCACTGACCCCGCGGTGCCTTCACTGACCCCGCGGTGCCTTCACTGACCCCGCGGTGCCTTCACTGACCTAACCCTCGAATCACTGGCTGCATGTTCAGGCTGGTGGTCCTGCTGGAAGCTGACCTTTGACCCAGACTCTGCTCTGCTGCAGGTTTTCCTGCAGGATGGTCCTCAATCAGCTTCATCAGAGCGACTTTGGAGCGGCAGCAGGTTCTGGTCGGGCCCGGTTCTATAATTAGCAGAGGCTCTGCTTCCAGAACCGGAGCGGGATCCGTGTTGTGTTTGTGTTGGAGCAGAGTGTGGGACCGCTCACTCTGCTCCGCTTCTCTCACACGCCCACGTGAGACAGAGTGAGACAGAGTGTTTGGATCGTCTGGGGTTCAGGTGAAGCAGCAGAGGGTCAGAGGTCATCAGCAGTGACCTCAGCAGGTCGTGTGTTGAGCAGAGCTGAATGCAGACATGAAGAATCTGCTGCCAGTTGAAGCTCTCAGCTCCTCTTCCTCTGATGTCCAGCTGAGCTTCGTGACGCTGAGATTTTCCTCTATTTATCGACTGCTTCGCCTGTCATGGTTCTGGTTCCAGCTGGGTCCAGTTTCAGCGCAGAATGTTCCAGTTTTGGGTTTTTCTGGGCTGATTTATCTGCCGGCGCTCTCAGAGGACGGACTCCTGCAGCAGAGGCCACCGGCCTCCCCGCAGCGCCGCAGTAACCCGAGTCCAGATGATGACATGGCGGCGGAGCCAACGGCCTGTTAGCGCAGCACAAACTGCTGGAGTGTGTAAACGGTGAGGTTTACTGAAACAACAGGCCGGGTCTGCTGGGAGCCCGGCTCCGACCACAGGGAGGTTTTAATGATACCGTCCAGGAGTTCTGGTCCAAACCCGGAGCCGGGGGGGGAGGAGGGGGGCGGGGGCAGTCTGAGAAAAGCTTTTAGTTTGACGGAGGGAAGACGCTCAGCGTCCTACAGCACAAAAAACAGCTTCAGTCAGGACACTCTGAACGCTCTGAACACTCTGAACGCTCTGAACACTCTGAACACTCTGAACACTCTGAACACTCTGAACACTCTGAACACTCTGAACGCTCTGAACACTCTGAACACTCTGAACACTCTGAACGCTCTGAACGCTCTGAACGCTCTGAACACTCTGAACGCTCTGAACACTCTGAACGCTCTGAACGCTCTGAACGCTCTGAACACTCTGAACACTCTGAACGCTCTGAACGCTCTGAACGCTCTGGACCTCTGAACGCTCTGAACACTCTGAACGCTCTGGACGCTCTGAACGCGGCTGCAGTGCACAGCAGATGTAAAACAAGCTGCACACGTACGGATGATGAAAATGCAAAACACTTAAACACAAATAACAAACCCCCCCAAAAAAATAGCACAATAACAGAATAAAAAACAAATGTGAGCAGAAAATGTTGCAACTGCAGGAAGCAGAAGCAACGCTGGCTCCACCAAACAGGAATCCTCCGGACCAGCAGGGGGCGCCGTACCGGCCCAGAGCCTCTGTAAATACGTCATGATTTAACAGAACACTTCTCTCTTCTGCAGTGATGTGGATCAGCAGCATATTGCCGTTGCTAATATCGACTCTAGACGCCCCCTGGCGGTCTGGACCAGCGCAGCTACTTGGGGCAACATGGAGCTGTTGTCATGGAAACGCCGATCCTCCTGCTCCCGCCGTCCAATCAGAGCGCTGCGTGTGGAGCCGGTCCAGCGGAGGTCATCTCCTCTGTAGGTGTGCTGGCTTCGTGTTCCCGTCCTCACCGGGACGTTCTGGGCGTCCTGCCATCACACACACTCGCAGCATTCCTGACCATTTATCCGCGGCGATACGGCCTCTCTGAGGGCCTCTCACCGGAGGCCCGCCTCTTACGTAACGCAGGAGATGAAGATTAAATGACTCTGACATCCATCAGCAGAGGAGCTTCAGGGTCAGATTGATTTTATCTGCATCTTATCGCGTTGCTCCCCCTCGGAGCCGAGCGCCGCGCCAAACATATCCACGCATGCGCCTGATGGATCAGCTGACAGGAACGTCAGCGTTGTGACTGACCGTGGTCGCCGTGGCAACGGATCTGCAGCTTCTCAGTGTGCAGAAAATGTTTTCACTTCGAGGTTGAAATGTTCCCACTGGTCCATAAATCAGTTCAACGGTTCCAGAAAAGTTTGTCCTCAAAGATATTCATGATTATTTCTGTTTGTGTTGAAATGTGAAAGTGAACCTGATGAATCTCCTGATTATGACCTGCAGACTGGAAAGTTATAGTCGCAGTTAACAGCAATAATCTGGGTTGTTTAGCCTGTCATAACAGGAAGAAATAGCTGCTCATTATTCAAAGTCATATTTTCACCATCCAGCCACTGCAGGATCATTTCATCCTCAGTTCAGGTAAATCACATCATGCTTGCAGCTGCAAGATAGAGTTTGACTTCACCAAGAGACGCCAAGAAATACCCTTAAAATGAACCAAACTTAAATCTTTAACTCATTACCATAACAATATTTGTTGCCCAAAACAAAAAAAAAACGAAAAAAACTACAATAAAAAAATATCTATAAATATTGGTGAATCACAACTCTAAATGTTGACCTGGAATCCTGCAGCTTGTTGGAGCTCAACAGTTTCTCTCAGGGTTTCAGTCAGAGGATCCACTGGGACCCCCTGGGGTCAGACAGGCAGTATAAGGATGCTTCTGGTTGGCTGGACCTCCAACCGGGCTTCCGGGTCCTGAAAGCTTCCAGTGCCGCAGCGTGAGCGACAACACATCACAGCCAAACATTCTAATGCCGTGTTTCCGCTTCCTGAACAACTCGGAGCAGAAACCTGGATTGGCTCATAGCTTCCTGTGGGAAGGAAACGAGCAGCTAACGAGCAGCTAACGAGCAGCTAACGAGCAGCTAACGAGCAGCTAACGAGCAGCTAACGGAGCAGCTAACGAGCAGCTAACGGAGCAGCTAACGAGCAGCTAACGAGCAGCTAACGGAGCAGCTAACGAGCAGCTAACGGAGCAGCTAACCGAGCAGCCAACAAGCAGCTAACGGAGCAGCTAACGAGCAGCTAACGGAGCAGCGTGCATGGCTCATTCCCAAGACTTTACACTTCAGCCAGTCACTGAAGATTTGATTCCTGTTTCTGATGCCAACTGCTGCCTGACATGGAAGGAAAAAAAGGACGAGCTTTAAAATCAGCTGCTAACAGCTGAAGCTGCCACTCCTCTCCTGCTCATGGCCCCGCCCCCTAACCGTTAGCCCTTCCCAATTGGTCCATGTGATTACAGGGACATCTGCTTGTCCAATCACATTAAGAAAAAAAGAAAACTTTTGGCGTGAAAATTTCAAGAACAGACTAAACATTTAGGTAGTTCAGCTAAATACTTAGCTAGTTAAGAGCTAACTAAATATTTATTTAGCTTATATCTCTGTTTCTGTCTCTTATGATAGGCTAAACAACCCAAATTATTGCTTTCATTTTTCACCATCAGCTCTTTTCAGAGCACTGTTAAAGTTCATATGATTCTTGGATCACTGATGTTTAGTTTATGAATAACCTGAAAGCTGTGAAGATGTTCAGAGTTAAACGTTTGCAGATGATGCTGTCATTTATGTCCCTGCAGGTTTCCAGCAAGCTGCATCCTGAGCACTTTCTAAAATCTAATCATGTAAATCTGCAGCTCATATCAGTGACGTTTCTACATTGTAATCAAAGCTTCTTTATCTGATCAGATCCTGTTTGTCTGTATTTGCTGCTAAACGGACCCAGAAACACGATGCATTATATTTTCCTTAATTATTATGACAAACTTTTTTCTGTATTAGTGGTTTACCTTATTGAATGCACTGAAGTCTTATTCTGCTGTTACTTTTAGCCGTTTGTCTGCATTATTGGAGCTAAACCAGTGGAACCAGAACCAGGGACCGGGTCTGAGGAGGGGACCGCGGTGTCCTTCAACTCCAGACTTTAATGTCTCGGCTCTGATCAAATGAATGTGAAATAATAAACGGAGCATAAGACTCATAAAACCAAGACCAAGCAGGTTCGGCCCGAGACGCCCGGAGCCAGAGCTCAGGTTCCTCCTCCATGCTGACTTCAGATGCCTTCATGGTTCGAGGTTCACAGAGAGTTCAGAGCTGCAGCTGAAGCTTCTCCTTCCTTCATCACGGCTACAGAAACGTTCATCCATCAGCACCTTCACCTGGGCAGAGCCTCTCCGTCAGCCAATCAGGGCCTGTCAACGGCAGGCCCTGATTGGCTGACGGCCCCGATCGTCCCGACAACACGGCGTCTCAGGGCGCGTTGCAAAAAACCAAAAACCATCCAACTGTTCAGCACAGCAAGTACTCAAAAGGTTTTTATCTAAGGAAACCGAGCATCATGCATGCAGCGACAGTAGAGAGGAAACCTCCAGCAAAACCAGAACCAGAACCGGCCTCAGTACCAGCAGCCACCTGCAGGTTAGAGAAGACACAGCAGCAGAACTGAACCAGGACAACTTTCCATGTCAACAGCAGGACAGGGAGAATGACTTGGTGATGGCAGCATCATGCTGCTCCAGGAGGAACCAGCCAATCAGAAGGCCAGCTGACAGGAAACGCTGACCAGGTTCAGTTTTCTACCTGCAGAAAGCAGCTGGCAGGTCCTGCCAGCTGCTCAAGCATGAGGCGACAGTGGACAGGAACGTCACTCCTGATGAAACATGCAGAACCACACAACCGGGTTCTGCTCTGGTCCTGCCAGGAAACCCAAACCAGAGGGGTTCTGTGAGCCAGCAGCAGAACCGAGGAGAAGCGGTGGAGCCGCGATGGAAACCTGACGCTTATCTGCAGCCGGATCTGAGAGCTAATGGAGGCCGAGAGAGAAGACGGCAACAAAGGTATCAGTCAGACGGCGGGGATCAGGAATGTAGCAATAACACTGTCAGCGTGAGAGAGAGAGAGAGAGAGAGAGAGAGAGAGAGAGAGAGAGAGAGTGTGTGTGAGTGTGTGTGTGAGTGTGTGTGTGTGTGTGTGTGTGAGTGTGTGTGTGAGTGTGTGTGAGTGTGTGTGTGTGTGTGTGTGTGTGAGTGTGTGTGTGTGTGTGTGTGTGTGTGGGTACCAGCAGATGTTTCTTCATATCAGGCTGTTTTCATAAGGTGGGAGTTTAGCGATGAAATAATCTCACGGAGCCGCAGAGAAAAAACACAGCAGGTCGTAAATAAACGGATCGAAAAAATGACAGAAGAAGATCAACAGTAAGAAACAGACAAGAATTTATTCATCCCTTCATCAGCAAGTCCCAGTGGAAACCCGACCAGAACCAGAACCAGGACCAGAA
>CAKLNU010000578.1:155000-259251 GCA_922788865.1 Poeciliopsis turneri
AAATAATGTTTGCTGCTGCAGTGGAAAATGACAAGAGGCCCAAACAAACCCACAGTTGCTTCACACACCACAAGAGCCTCGTCTGGGCCTCGGAGAGAGACGGGATTCAGATGGACAAAGTCGCAGCTTTCTGGAGGTTAGCGGCCGCAGCCGACCGCATGGGCCGGCGCCGCGGCTGCATAAGACCCGGATTGTTCCTGAGCTTTAGGAAACACCGCAGAGAGTTATCTGTGTCTGGAAGGTGTGTGTTGAAGTGTGGGCGAGTCTGTTTGGGGAGATTAGAGCTGAGTCGGCTCTTAGCGACTTAGCGACTGTGATGTTGGGGAGGCGCTGAGTGTAAATCAGAGTCAGAAGGAGATCCGAAGCTCTGCTTCAAAACAACCTGGAAATAAAGCAATCTAAACAGGACAGGAAGTCATCAGAAAATCCTGAATTATAACCTCTGACCCTAAAGAAACGTGCCATTTTCTGTTTAGTTCAAAATATTCCAAACAGAGATCAGGTCAAGGCTCATAAACACACAAGCAGAACTCAGTTCCTTCCAGCTGATCCCAGTTACCAACTAGAGCATCAAGTTCAGCTTTTTATTATTCAGATTGCTTTGGTCTTAAAATGATGAAGGGATAAGTCCAAACAGCAACACAAGCATCTCTAATAAAGAAAAATAATCCAACCTCACTGTTAAATACTTCAATCAACAAACTGACCAAGCTGCTCAAACTCAACTGAACTACTGACAGAAAGATGAAACGTGATGTCACACTTCAGTTTGAAAAACCAGATTTATTCCATCAGGAATTTGGACATAAGGACAAATTAGTTTTCAACTCATTCAGATTCATTGCACCAGAATATTCTGTGGATTCTCACAGCACTGAAAATATGTAAGAATGAAAAGTGAATTAACTCAGAGTGATATCTATAAATCCAAACGCCTGCTTAAAGACCAAAACAGGTTCTGAAGAGTTTCTGAAATTAAAATAAATTACCTGAAAATTATTAACAATAGTTCAAATTAATTTAAAAATTAGTTTTTAAATAGCAAATGGCGGCTGTAGAGCAATTCCCTTCACAAAATGGCAGCTTGAACAGACAGAACGACGTTTGTTGTTTTAAACAATCACTTTTAAATCCAAAATACTGTAAATAATATTAATTGTTGTTGCTGCAGCTTTAATAGAGTGTAGAGTTTAGCTTAGTTAGCATTTAGCTTTTAAGAAAACAAGACACTTAGCTTGTTCTTAGGACCATTTTCTTTAGCCCAGTGGAAAGAAAGGAAAGCAGAAATAACCTTTAAACTGACCAATCAGCAGACAATCCCTGGTTAAACTGCGTTGAACAGTCTGAACCGCAGAGCGCCAGTTTAGCTCCGGGTTCCATTTAAACATCAAAGAAAAACACAAAGAAAAACTCGATAATAGAACAATTTCGAAACGGTTTATGATAAGCTACTTTATCTCTGCCCAGACAAACGTCTCACTCGGGTCATCCTTCAGAATCAGGGACCTGCGATGAAGGAGGAATGACCGGGGTTCTCTAACAGCGGGGTCGGTGGGGAGAAACAACCGCTCCTGCAGTGGCGCTAATGTGAGTTAGCCAGTAGAGCGTGGCGTCCTGTCAGCTGCGGCGGCCTGGGTCCGCAGGTTGAAGCAGTTTCTGCTTTTTCCTGCTTTTCCTCAGTGAAGCCTCTGCAGGAGTTTTTGGGATGCTAAACTTTTATAACCGTTTCATCCCACGGGCAGCTCACCTCATGAACCCCTTGCATGAAGCACTTGGAGGCAAAAAGGGACCAGTAGATAGTCCCTGCTGATTTAGTCCCATTTATGTAAGCATTGCGTAATCCTGTACTCAGATGATTTATTTCAGGGGTTTGTGGGGAAACAGATTCATAACGGGGTGCAGGCATTCGATGAAGCCCTAAAGGCCTTGGCTAATGCCTCGTTGGTCTCCATCTCCAGCAGCTCCTGTGGCTCTAACAACTGATGCCTCTGGTCATGCAGTCGGGGCAGTTTGTGAGCAATGGGTGGACGGCGCCTGGCAACCCCTCGTTTTCTTAGCAGGAAACGCTGAAAAATAATATAGCACCTTCGATAGGGAACTGCTTGCCCTTTTTCTGGCTCCAAAAGAGGACCTGCGGTTTTCTTCAGCTGACTTGGTCCCGGTCCAACCCATGAGGGTACCAGGGGAATTTCTTCCGGGTCCAGTGGGTTCAGTTGATCCCCAGAGGAGCAGAACAGTTCTAAATGGGGAATCTAGATCTGTTGCCCCATTGGCAGCACATCACTGCCTTCCTCAGGTGTTTGTGCCAAAGGACCTAATGTGTGTATTTACCTGCCGTGACTCACACCGCTCCCCCTTCAGCCCCCTTACGATGGTCCAGTCCGTGTTCTGCAGAGGAGAACCAGGATGTTCTGGTGGAGCTGCGGTAATCAGGACAGTATTTCGGTGGACCGTTTGAAGCCAGCTCATGTTTCCAGGGGACCCAGTTGAGTTGGCTGGGCCTCCTGGTCCACTTTCTTCCTCCCCTTCAGCTGCTTTGTCCCCTCAGCTGGACAGTTTGGTTGGAGTCCATCTGGAGTCTCTTTCAGTTTCAGCCGCTGTTCCTGTGGCGGCCGACTTCTCAAGCATCCTCGTCGTTACCGTTCCATGTTTCAATTGTTTAGTTAGTTGCTGCTGTTTAGTTTTTATTGTATTTAGTTGTGATGTTGTTTCCCATGCTGTGTGTTTGTGTGTTTGTGTGGCTGATCAATGTACATATTTCACACCTGAATGTATGCTCTTATTGTGAAGGGGAGAGGTGAGAACACGCCAACGGTTTTACTTTATTCTAGTTTTGGTTTGGATTGAAAGACAATAAAATGAGACTCAAATTATATTTTCGTCTTTTTCTGCTGATTTCCACAATCTGACATAAATTTGTTATGAAAGTATTACAGATGAAACTTTAAAAGTTAAGTAGCTTCATGTTATTAAAGTTTCAGTTTAATCAGTAATTTATGTCACATCATGATTTCTTGGTTAATGTCAGGTTGTCAAACAAAGATATTTTGAATCATGTCAACTTTGTATTAAATTGATTTACTGAGTGACACTTTATGACAACAGTCATAAATATTCATGAAATATTCATGATGACGGTTTTATTCACAACCCGTCAAATAAACTGTTACCGAGTCACCTGATGTCCTGACCTCAGGTGACCTCAGGAGGAGGCGGGGCTTATCTGCCTCCTCCTCAGAGGTTGCAGTATGCGGGTCAGCTTCACCTTTGACCTCTGAGGTCATCTGAAGCTCCGCCCCCGTTGGCCAACTCTCCATCCACTCCAACCTTCTCCTCCACCCAGAGGAAGATGCTGCAACACTTTCCCAACCAGCAACGGCCAACCACCCCCCCTCCACACACACACACACACACACACACACACACACACACACACACACACACACACACACACACACACACACACACACACACACACACACACACACACAGACACACACACACACACACAACACACAACACCACACACACACACACACACAGACAGACAGACACACACACGCCCCCTGCGTCCCTCAGCCTATTTTTAACCTGGAGCTGGACAGAGATGCGGCGGAGCGGCTGCAGCAGATGGGCTCAGAGATTAGATCGGATCAGAGCCGCCGCTCTTATTTAAGTTGTGGTGAGCTGCGGCGGTGTAACAGCCAGACCTGCTGCTGGAGACACCCCACCCCCCCAGCGTGGACGGCCACAGGAAGCATGTGGCCCTGCAGGAGCTGAGGAACAGGCAACACACTTCCTCTTCTCAGATCAGAGTTACATAAACTGCTCTGGTTAACCCCTTCACTGCCACTGCAGGCTGATGCTGCATTCACAGCATTTCATCTTCTGGGTTTTTTGTTGTTGTTGTTTTACAATGAATATAGAACATAGAACCAGGTCAGAACCTCAGATTTTATTCCTTATGGATATTTTTCCCCAGAAGAGCAAAAAAAACCTGATAAATTTGTTCTTTTATGAAATGTTTAGGGCTGAAACGATTCCTCGAATGACTGCAGATCCTCCACTATTAAAACTCCTCTAGGAAAATCTATCTGCCTTGAAGCTTCGTTAGTTTATGTTTTATTGTTTAGCATCGTGTTTCGGCGGGACATTATTAGCTTTACATGCAGCTCGACTTCCTCTGAGTTGTCGGTGGAAGCTAAGTGTCAGCAGCATAACGTCCAGTCTTCAGGTTCGGTTTAATTGATCGGTGATAATACCCGGGTTGTCATGGTTTCGGGGACCAATCAGAATCCTTAAATTGCGGGCGATGCCTGGAGTCCGGCAGCTTTTCTCCTCTGGAGCTGCAGGTTCAGAGCTGCAGGTGTTGATGCAGGTAGAGGACAGACTGAACGCGGCGCAGCAGCTGATGGTTCAGTGCAGCTTTACGGACGAACCGCACAACAACTTTCATATCATCCCGGTCTGAACAAACGGAGGACGGCTCATCATGGCGGCTCATCATGGCGGAGCATCATGGCGGAGCATCTGGCGGCTCTCATGGCGGAGCGTCATGGCGGCTCGTCATGGCGGAGCGTCATGGCGGAGCGTCATGGCGGAGCGTCATGGCGGCTCCTGGCCGGTAGTTTCTCAGTGTGGTGAATGAAGGCGCCAAACATCCCGTATTGCTGCCCAGGTCTTACTAACGTCCTCTGGTTATTTCCCCCCAGCTTTCGTTCATTTGCCCTCCATGACCTCATGACCCCATGACCCCCAACACCAGGTCACATTTCCGTATCCATCAGCGTGTTGTGATTCTGCCTCTTTGTTCTTCACTTTCATGTCATTTCAGATTCTTGTGTAACTTTTCTTCAGGTTCACTTAGAAACTGAGACGTTATTGTTACAGTTAGTTTTCTAAACTACAGAAACGTTTCTGCTGGAGAAGCTCAAAAATGAAAAACTGGACTGATATTGATATGTGATAGTAACTCTGCTGTTATGCCAGATTTACCAATATTATATTTGATCAATTTTTATCCGATCACTTGATTAATCGTAAGAATGATCGATAGATGACTCGATTCCTAAAATATTTGTTTCCAACAGCCCTGGAAATGTTTCATTTCTACAGCAAACAACCGTTTCACTGATTTTTATTATTTTGAAGCAAAGAAAAGTTTTTCTTTAGTTGGATGAGAAGAAAAAAAAAATCCTTCTCAAAGAAAACGGGAAAACAGAATTTCTTTCCCGTTTGCCCTTCAGAGCTAAAAATAAAGTAAATCGAAAAAGAATAAAAAATTTTTTAAAAAAAACTGTTTTTCACTCTTTTCTGTAGAAATTAAATATTTTCCTGTTGTCAGAAAAATGTAATTTAAACAGCAGTTGATAAAATTTTGGTCATCACAATATTTTCATGCTTTCATCCAGGAAATCATTTCCCATGAGGAAAAACGTTGAAATATTTTAATCCTAAATTTGTTTTTTACTGGCACATAAATTTTACAGTCAAATTCGGTCCAGTCTGGTTCAGTTCGATCTGGTTCAGTCCGGTTCAGTCCGGTTCGGTTCGGTCTGGTCTGGTCCGGTTCAGTCCGGTTCGGTTCGGTCCGGTCTGGTCCGGTTCAGTCCGGTTCGGTTCGGTTCGGTCCGGTCCGGTCCGGTTCAGTTCGGTTCGGTTCGGTCCGGTCTGGTCCGGTCCGATGTAGACCTCCAGGAGTTAAATAGGAAGTCAGTTTCTTTAAGGAAGCGCTAACAACAGCTGGCGTTGCCATGGTTACTGGGCGTGATGAAGCAGAGTCATGTCAGAGGGTCAGAACCGACCCGGCTACAGGTTCTGTTTGGTTCCGGCCCGGGTTCTGGATCTGGGCTGGGAGGAAAGCTCTGGGTTTGTTTTGAGCAGAGTTTCCAGACGGTGATGCGAGCGTCTCGTCTCGGTGTCTTTGTTTGGCGAGGCGACCGCGTCCGTCTGTGTTTGTCCGTCCAGTAAACACGGCCTTTGTTTTGCTGATGAGGAAGACGAGGAGGAGGAGGAGGAGGAGGAGGAGGAGGAGGTCCTCCTCTCGGACTTCGGGGAACTGGTTTTGGAGCGAGTGTAAATAGTCGGTGATTTGTGGCGAGCCGAGCCGCCGGCTCCTCTCCCTCCTCCTCTTCGTCCGTCACTCTCTCCTCTTCCTCATCCAAACATCATCAGTCTTCAGCGGGAGGCGCCGGCCTCCAACCTTCACCCTGTTCGTGCCTCTTTCTGGCTGTCGTGGCGGTTCTGGTCCGGTTTAGAGCTGAAGCCGTCTCGCTCACAGTCAGAGCGTCCATCAGAACCGTTTCAGGTCCGGAGCCGCCGGCAGCTTGTCCATGTCTTCTGGCAGGAAGCTCTTCAGATTCCTGCCTCTTGGTCTCGAGGGTCTCCTTCCTCCCGCTGCAGGAATCCGCCTGCTGCTCATCGCCTGATGAAAACAGTCCTTTCTAAACTATTTGAGGCGACGGTTCGGGTCAGAACCACGCTGCAGCTGAAGGAATGGCCCCATTTATCAGGAATGTTCTGATCCAAGCAGATCTTCCTGAAGCCGGTTCTGATCCAGAAACTGCTTTGCACCAGAACCTTCAGCGCTGACACCAGTTCACCCGCTCCAGAAACACCTGTCCTCATGCTGCCGCCAATCCCGACACGCCGAGGTCACGGGGTCAGTGTGGTCAGTCCTGCTTCAGACTCTTGCTGCCTGGGCCACTTTGGGGAATTCAGATCCTCAAAGGCTGAATGACCCGGCAATGACCCGGCAATGACCCGGCAATGACCCGGCAATGACCCAGCAATGACCTGGTCGACGTTCCCAAAAGAGTTCCGACAGAGAGTCAGGAAAACCTCCCGCTCCATCAGGATCAGTTCTGCTCGCAGTTTTTTCTGTGCCTCTTAGTGGAGGAGAGCAGAAACTGACGACCTCTGAGATCAGCGCGGCCCTGTGCCTGTTGGCAGTGCTGCAGTTATGCTGCAGCATGCTGCAGCATAACTGCAGCAGCAGGGTGAGGTCAGTCTGGGAAATGGAGTTTCTTTGCTGCAGGATTGCGACAGGTTTTTGTTGAGGGTTCAGTATTTTCCCACGCAGACGTTGTACCAGTTGATGTTGAGCAACTTGTTGGACTTTTCAGTAGCGATGGCAGAAGAAAGGCTGAGAAATGACCCTTTGTGTCTGGGCGTGTCCCGGCAGTCTGCTGGAACATAGCGGTTTGCATTATGACACTTCCTGATGTTCTAGATCTTTATGCAATTACTGAAAACACAACCGCAGACATCCACCTGCAGGAAACCAGGGATGGGCCCTGCAGCAGAGCTCTGGGCTCAAACATCTGAGCGATGAGGATGGATCTCTTTAAGGAGAACGTCCCGCCATCAACTTGTGACCTTCAGCTCTAAAACCCTTGGAGGGTCTTGAGACGCTTGAAATATCCTACAAATACCATCTGCAGTCCCACCAAAGACCCCACAGCAATCCTGTAAAAGAACTCAAAGATGATTCTACAGAAACCAATGAAAACATTACAAAGACCTAAAGACCCTTGAAACATCCAACAAACCCTCTACAAAAACCGTTAAAAGATTCTAGCAAAGACTAAAGGAAACCCTTCAAAGGTCAAGAGCCCAGAACATCAGAACATCAGAACATGGCTTCTTCCTCGCTGACTGGCTTTTCTGACCCTGGGCTGATTGCACAGACACTCTGTCCATCCCGACAGCTGGACGTTCGCTCGCTGTTTATGCTTGTGTGACTGTTTTATGGAGCAGCGTGAAGCCGTGAAGCAGCTCAGACGTCCTGCGGTCTGAGACGTCCTGCAGGTCTGAGACGTCCTGCTGGTCTGAGACGTCCTGCAGGTCTGAGACGTCCTGCAGGTCTGAGACGTCCTGCAGGTCTGAGACGTCCTGCAGGTCTGAGACGTCCTGCTGGTGTCCTACAGACATCTCTGGTCCTCACTGTTTGAGGCGTTGCAAGGCAACAGCTGAAGGAGACGGGAGCCGGCGTATGGTCGCTGTTGACGGATGTTAGGAAAGAAACCACCAACCGGAACGAAGCAGACCTAATGAAGCAACTGAAAGGACGTCACTGTTCAGGTCTGAGGAGACGCACCGTGTTGCTGACCAAAACCACCAGAACGAGCTGCTGAGGACATGTTCAGTCGTCCGACATGTTCTGCTTTAGCAAGGCGGTTCTGGTTGATTCCAGCTGTCGGATGAAACCACATGTCCGATAACCCTGGAGTTCATCTCTGGACATGACGTCATGGTGTCTAATCATCATCTTGATTTAGTAGATTTTATGAAAATGTTGCAATGTTAAATAGAATATAAAACATGCCCTATTTTGCAGCAGAGAAGTGACGTGTACTCAGGTTCCAGACAAAGTGATGATCACACCCAGAAGGACATTTTGTTTCTTTTTGGTGAATCTGGGTCCATGAATCCCCGACATCCTGTTCAACTCTGATGTTTTAGTTTGTATGGAGCGTTTTGCACCTTTCCTGTTCAATAACATTCCAAGACCCAACAATCGGGTTCAATCTCCAGGTTTGGGTAAAAAATAAACTGAGAAAAAGTCAACATTTGTCCATTTGTGAAACAGAGATGTTGGAATATTACAACCCGGTTGGGGAACCTGGAGCCCAGGACGTCCAGGTCACATGAAGGTCAACCTGGCCTGATTTGGTCTTCCTAGACAGTCTATAGACTGTCTATAGACTGTCTATAGACTGTCTATAGACTGTCTATAGACTGTCTATAGACTGTCTATAGACAGTCTATAGGAATGAGGAGGAATGAGCTGGTCATATGACACCACATGGCAACTAGCTGCTCGCGCTGGCTGCTAGCTGCTAGCTGCTCCCTGGCTGCTAGCTGCTTGCGCTAGCTGCTAGCTGCTCACACTAGCTGCTAGCTGCTCGCGCTGGCTGCTCGCTGCTAGCTGCTCGCGCTGGCTGCTAGCTGCTTGTGACTGCAAGAAGAGCGTGTTCTTTCCAGGAACGCCAGATTCCTAGAGAGGACTCTGCGTGTATAAGGAAGGTGAAGGGGATTGGTGAGAGTAGAGAAGGTCAGAAAAGGGGAAACTTATGGGAAGGAAGGAGGAGTGACCTCCACTTCCTGCTTCACTTCCTGCTGTATCAGCTGTAATGAAACCATCAAATCCAAATGTTTATGTTCATGTTTAAGTCAAACATCCACACCTCATCTGGCCTGTTTGAGATCATCCCTCCACACAGTTTTCCCCATCATGTTAAACACTCAGGATTCCTGCTAAGGTTCATGTTTCCATACTGAAGTGGAACTGGATCTTCCTGTTTGTCTGAGCTCACAGTGACGTCATGGAGGACGATAACTCACTTCATGACGGCCGAGTGGAACATCAGCAGCCTCTTTCCTCACCACCAAAAACACAGCAGCATTCCTTACATGTCAGATTTTAATTAAAGACTCATGATCCCACAGAGTTCCCCCCAGGATCTGGAACGGCTCACAGGATGATTGTCAGATGGCAGGAATCCCAGATCGGCTGAGCGCGGCAGCGTCTCCGTTTCCCTGCAGTCCGGTTCTGGTGCAGCTGCTACCTGTGAGAAACGCTGAGCTCAAATCAGAGATAAAGCTCAGATCAGATCAGCTTATTGATTCCCTGCAGGGAAAGTCAGGCAGCAGCAGAGAAGAATGGGAGCAGGTGGGAACAAAGACTCCATAAATCATCTCTACACGTGAAACTACATGTCGGCTGCAGGATGCTGAAACTCCAACATGTCGGTTTAAAGGCTCACTGGAAGAGTCAGAGCTGATCCTGCTGCTCTGATTGTCCACCACATGCAGAGTTATGGACCAGCAGGGTTTCTGTCCAGAGCCGCACCTGGACGCCATTCGCTTAGATTCAGCTGTCCAGACAATCATCACGATGTTTTCCTCCTGGGAGACCCGGTTCTACTGGACCCAGAACATTAAACATCTCCACCTGCAGTGGTTCTGACCCAAACCAGCCTGTTCCCCTCCTGGCCTGTGGGGGCGCTGCACCAACAACCACTGAAGGAAACGACACTGAAACCTCTGAAGACGCTGAGAGCAACTTCCTGTTTCACCAGATGAAACCAGATGGAGGCGTCAGAGTTTAGTGATTTCTCTTTAGTCTTTGGCTGAAGACCAGGAGCCATTTCTGCTGCTAGCGCTAGGCTAGCATGTTAGCTTTGGTTGGATTTACCCAGAATGCCCTGCGCTGTCGTCCACTTCCTGGTTTTGGAACATTCTCTGATCCACTTGGCGTTCACATTCAAACCAAACCAGAGTTCAGTTCAACCGAACCCAGACCGAGGTCTGGAGGACCAGAGGTCAGAGGTCAACTAGCATTCACACCAACCGGACCAGACATTACAGAAAAACACACTGGAGTCGGGTTGAAGCGGATCGAACTGGGCTTTTGGGACCTGAGGAACATCTGGGACCAGAACCAGAACATTGGAACAACTTCTGAGATGTTTTCTGAAAATGAATCGTTTTGTTCTCGGTTCTGAACGTTTCTGTGTCGATATGTTAGATAAAATTACGTTTTATTTTGTGGTTAAAAGGAACAAAGTGCAGATTGTTTTGTGAATACTTTAGCTTGGTCAGTGCAGTGTTTTGCTCCAGCTGGCGTTCCTGCAGCAGGTCTGGGGTCGGTTCAGGCTGTTCGGGTCTGGAGACTTTCCCTAATGTGTCAACATGAGTCTGAAGCAACCCGCCTTCAACAGGATGGAGGAGGAAGTCAGGAGATCATGATGGTGGAAACTCCGCTCTGCTGGTGAAACGTTACATCACGACCACTTCCTGCTGCTGTGCACCACTGCATCACTCCATCTGTCAGGATCAGCTGCAGGTTTCCTCCATTTTCACTGTGAACTCTGCCAGCTGTGTCAGGTTGGTGAGGACCAGGTCTGGGCTTTGACTAGACCTCTTCAGAAGATCTACAGAGTCTCAAATTTGGACATGGACCGAATTCCTTCCATTGGTGATGATTTATCTGAACTCCCAGGCCCTTTGAGATATTTCTGTCTACATCTCCTGACTGATACTTTCAGCAAGCCGTTCTCTGATTGGTCGGTGTGTTTTTTAGTCTTCCTGTTGTCATGGCAACCAGGAATGCTGATGAGCCCCTGAATGGACCTTCCAGAACCAGAACTCAGTTGATCTCCATTCACTCAACTGTTTTTTTCATGCAAATTTTGAACAAACTTAAAATTTCACAAAAAATGTAAATACATCATGTGAATGAAGCGAGTCTCCTCCTCCTGACTTCTCTCAGTTCGTCCCAAAACCACACAAACTCAACCCATCAGGAACCTGAAGTCTGCATGAAAACTTGGTGAAATTGAGGAAATTACTTTGAATTGTGAAGTTCTCATCAATTGTTCCACTGCGATGCTTCAAACTGTGAATAAAAAAAAAAACAGTCCAAGAAACTTCCAGCACCAACTGTCTGGACCTCTGTCCGATTAGCTTATGTCATTTTGTAGTAATCAGTTTCTCTTTGACATTAAAGGGTTTTCATTGACTTTTCTTGACAAAAGAAAAAAATCTAAATTTGTTGATTTATGGAAGTAATGTAAAGGTAAAGCATGCAAGGGTGTGAATACTTTTTGCAGGGTCTGAAACAACAACAGAGCGAGTGAAGGTTCTTCTGCAGTTTCCATTCATCTCTAATCAGAACCATTTCATCTAAAAACATCATTTAAGGTTCAATTCTTAAAGACTTTCTGGGCTATTGCCCAGGAATTAGATGGATCCGACAGTTTGATGCCATATGAAGGCAGTGGACGTGGCAGCACCTGGACCGACCTGCAGGGGATTCCTGAGGAACCTGCAGCTGTGGTCAAGGTGAAGAAGAGCAGCAGGGCGTCATGGTGAAGCTGCTGCTCCGTCTGAAAAAGGGGAAGCGAAAAGGGCTGACGGAGAAAAGCCGGCTGCTCCTCGTTTTCCTGTTTGTGTCGTTTTGGGACGAACTGAGAGAAGTCAGCACTCCGCTGCATCATGTGTCCAACCTGCAGCTCGCATGATTCTCTGAACACACAAACACGAGCCTCTGGGTCTGCAGGGCCAAGAGGAGAAAACTCAAAACCCTGCAGCTGTTTGCATGTGGACGGCAGCAGGACCTGCAGCGCTGCAGGGACGAACGTCCTGAAAGCAGCTCTGCTGTAATCCAGGCTGATAAGCGCTGCTGCACTTTGCTCAGCCAGACTGATAGCTGCAGGTCAGCCTGAGGTCGCGACCGAGTAACACGCAGCGGCGACGGCGGGTCGAGGTGCGACTGCAGCGCCGTTATCAGGCTGATTGCTGCTGCCGCAAACACTCACAGCCTCAGACAGACTGATAAAAAGAAATAAAGCTCTACTGAGAATAATAAGAAATTTGTTTTATTTTCTGCAGGAAAAAAGAGATATTTCTTCAAAACAAAAGACAATCTGAGACATACAGTAAGTTGTGAATGAAGTAAAACTGCTGCAGCACGCGTGCGTCTACCGCTCCCTCAAAACTTCATTCTGACAAAATCTAGAAATGTTCCCGATGTTTTTGCCTCCAGTCGGATGTTTTCACCGGAGCTCCAGGCTGCAGAGGCTGAACTCCACATATTAACTGTTAAAATATTAAAAACGAGCTATGAGGTCATTTACTTTTAGGAAACTTTCATATTTTGTCAGTAACCATCTTTTTATGTTCCTCTGTTATTGTTCTCCTTCTTAAGAAACACTTTTCTATGTTGGCTCCAGATTAGGCTTATCATAAAAGATTATGTTAGTGATTGAATATTCTATCAATTATTCTGGTGATTGAGTTATCAGATTAAAAAATGTGATCAATGTTAATATCAACATCAGTGCAACCTAAATAATTACTTTTCTGTAGTTTAGAAAATTATCCTGTAACTATAATAGCCCACTTTTTACATTAACCTGGACAAAAATGATACAAAAATCTGAAATTAAATTCAAATAATAAAGCAGCAGGCTGACGAAGACACTAAGGGAAAATGTCTGTACTCCAGAATTTGGTTAATGTTTTCATCTCCAGTCACTTTAATAGATAAACTCTCACTTTTCCCAGACATTTCTAGTTTTAGTTTTTCATGTGAGCATTTGGCAGAAACAGCTGCCAGCTCTTCCGCCTGCTGTGACCCGGATGGAGGTCATTTCCGGTTTGTCCATAAAGCTACAGGCGCTGCAGCTCAGTCTGTCGGCTCCACCTGGATGAACGCAGCCGCTGGTCACCTGACCCGGAAACCAGCAAGGCTGCGCTGCTATTGGTCCCCCGAAAACCGACAAATCCTGAACATGAACCATCCATAAAATCCCCCGACTGAACTTGAGAATTGGACGTGGTAGCACTTAGCATTCATTAGCATTCATTAAAAAGCGGCAGAACTCAGCGCTGGCTTAGAAACAGGATTTAAAAGCTTTGAGAACCAAATTTACTAGTCGAATCACTTGATGATCGAGTCCCTGCAGAGTGCAGGAGCTTTCTGGTGCGATGCTGGATGTTTGTTATTGTGATGCTGGATGTTTGTTATTGTGATGCTGGATGTTTGTTATTGTGATGCTGGATGTTTGTTATTGTGATGCTGGAACTGTGATGCTGGATGTTTGTTACTGTGATGCTGGATGTTTGTTATTGTGATGCTGGATGTTTGTTACTGTGATGCTGGATGTTTGTTATTGTGATGCTGGATGTTTGTTATTGTGATGCTGGATGTTTGTTATTGTGATGCTGGATGTTTGTTACTGTGATGCTGGATGTTTGTTACTGTGATGCTGGATGTTTGTTATTGTGATGCTGGATGTTTGTTACTGTGATGCTGGATGTTTGTTATTGTGATGCTGGATGTTTGTTACTGTGATGCTGGATGTCTGTTACTGTGATGCTGGATGTTTGTTACTGTGATGCTGGATGTTTGTTACTGTGATGCTGGATGTTTGTTACTGTGATGCTGGATGTTTGTTACTGTGATGCTGGATGTTTGTTACTGTGATGCTGGATGTTTGTTACTGTGATGCTGGATGTCTGTTACTGTGATGCTGGATGTTTGTTACTGTGATGCTGGATGTTTGTTACTGTGATGCTGGATGTTTGTTACTGTGATGCTGGATGTTTGTTACTGTGATGCTGGATGTTTGTTACTGTGATGCTGGATGTTTGTTACTGTGATGCTGGATGTTTGTTATTGTGATGCTGGATGTTTGTTACTGTGACGCTGGATGTTTGTTACTGTGATGCTGGATGTTTGTTACTGTGATGCTGGATGTTTGTTATTGTGATGCTGGATGTTTGTTACTGTGACGCTGGATGTTTGTTACTGTGATGCTGGATGTTTGTTACTGTGATGCTGGATGTTTGTTATTGTGATGCTGGATGTTTGTTACTGTGATGCTGGATGTCTGTTACTGTGATGCTGGATGTTTGTTATTGTGATGCTGGATGTTTGTTATTGTGATGCTGGATGTTTCTTACTGTGATGCTGGATGTTTGTTATTGTGATGCTGGATGTCTGTTACTGTGATGCTGGATGTCTGTTACTGTGATGCTGGATGTCTGTTACTGTGATGCTGGATGTTTGTTACTGTGATACTGGATGTTTGTTATTGTGATGCTGGATGTCTGTTACTGTGATGCTGGATGTCTGTTACTGTGATGCTGGATGTCTGTTACTGTGATGCTGGATGTCTGTTACTGTGATGCTGGATGTTTGTTATTGTGATGCTGGATGTTTGTTACTGTGATGCTGGATGTTTGTTACTGTGATGCTGGATGTCTGTTACTGTGATGCTGGATGTTTGTTACTGTGATGCTGGATGTCTGTTACTGTGATGCTGGATGTTTGTTACTGTGATGCTGGATGTCTGTTACTGTGATGCTGGATGTTTGTTACTGTGATGCTGGATGTCTGTTACTGTGATGCTGGATGTCTGTTACTGTGATGCTGGATGTTTGTTACTGTGATGCTGGATGTTTGTTACTGTGATGCTGGATGTTTGTTACTGTGATGCTGGATGTTTGTTATTGTGATACTGGATGTCTGTTACTGTGATGCTGGATGTTTGTTACTGTGACGCTGGATGTTTGTTATTGTGATGCTGGATGTCTGTTACTGTGATGCTGGATGTTTGTTACTGTGATGCTGGATGTTTGTTACTGTGATGCTGGATGTTTGTTACTGTGATGCTGGATGTTTGTTACTGTGATGCTGGATGTTTGTTATTGTGATGCTGGATGTTTGTTACTGTGATGCTGGATGTTTGTTACTGTGATGCTGGATGTTTGTTACTGTGATGCTGGATGTTTGTTATTGTGATGCTGGATGTTTGTTACTGTGATGCTGGATGTTTGTTACTGTGATGCTGGATGTTTGTTACTGTGATGCTGGATGTTTGTTATTGTGATGCTGGATGTTTGTTACTGTGATGCTGGATGTTTGTTACTGTGATGCTGGATGTTTGTTATTGTGATGCTGGATGTCTGTTACTGTGATGCTGGATGTTTGTTACTGTGATGCTGGATGTTTGTTATTGTGATGCTGGATGTCTGTTACTGTGATGCTGGATGTTTGTTATTGTGATGCTGGATGTTTGTTATTGTGATGCTGGATGTTTGTTATTGTGATGCTGGATGTTTGTTACTGTGATGCTGGATGTTTGTTATTGTGATGCTGGATGTTTGTTATTATGATGCTGGATGTTTGTTATTGTGATGCTGGATGTTTGTTATTGTGATGCTGGATGTTTGTTATTGTGATGCTGGATGTTTGTTATTGTGATGCTGGATGTTTGTTATTGTGATGCTGGATGTTTGTTATTGTGATGCTGGATGTTTGTTACTGTGATGCTGGATGTTTGTTATTGTGATGCTGGATGTTTGTTATTGTGATGCTGGATGTTTGTTATTGTGATGCTGGATGTTTGTTATTGTGATGTTGTCCTCTGCGGCGGCCATGTTGGAACGAGGAGACCTCAGGAGACCTGAATTGCTGCTGAAAGCTGGTCCTTTGTTTCAGCTGCAGGAATGGATCAGCAGCAGCAAGCTAATAATTATAAATTACTAGATTAATCATGAAAATCTCACTTTCATTCTGAAAGAAATCAAAGGGTTTTTTTTTATGTCTTACATCCAATTCTTTTGGCTTCTGTGTCCTGCAGTCATTTCAGAGATTCTGGTCCCAGTGGGTTCCAGCCCGTCCCAGCCTTTCTGCTGATCCCACTGAAGCCGAGAGAACCTGCCTGGTTCCGTCCGCTCAGATCTGATTGGCTGCTGGTTGGAGGGAGCTGACAGAGGTTTGAGAGGCGGCCATATTTGTGGTTTGTGGAGAAGAGACGAGTGATGAACAATGACGAGAATTAATAAAAGCGAGTCGCTTGTCATTGTGTTTGTCCTCTTTGTTCTCGGCTTGTTTCATTTTCATCTCACCACAAACTCCATCCTCAATAAAAGCCTTTATTTGTCTCCCAGGAATCCACAGCCACACATTATGAAACCATAAATAATAAGAGCCACAAAGATTAGATTAACACACAGAAGGCTTTAATGAAAATCAGAGCCGTTCATCAAAAACACATAAAAACATGTCGCTTACAAGCTCATGAAGCACATTACTCACATGTGAAAACAGAGACAGCAATGCTGTGCAACATACTTCATGTTTCCTCGTTCAGGCCACATTCATTTGTTCTGAACTGAACACAGAAACTGTTTTCCACAGCTAACCACAGCTAACACAAGCTAACCAGCGCTAACACAATTTAAACCAGAGCTAACACAAGCTAACCAGCGCTAACACAATTTAAACCAGAGCAGGCACAAGCTAACCAGAGCAACACAATTTAAACCAGAGCTAACACAAGCTAACCAGAGCAACACAATTTAAACCAGAGCTAACACAAGCTAACCAGGCTAACCATGTGACCTAAACCAGAGCTACAAAGAATTCACTGAAGGTAAATCCACCTAAACAGATCTGACCCAAAGCTAATCTAAACAGCTAAGTAGAGCTAGCTTCAGTTAGCCTAGCCAGTGTTCACCAGAGCTCTCTGCCTTTCAGTCAAACTGTTTTAAAATAATAATAACCGTCTTTATTGTCCACAGTCGGCGTCACATGGTGGTTAAAATTCTCAATACATAATAAATAAGATCACAACAAATTCCCAACCAGACAAACCAACAACGGCCACAGCTTCAGATCTGAATAATAGTCAACAGTTTAGTAACATTATTGCATTTGGGATGAATGAGCTCTTATAAATGCTCTTCCTGCCTTTTGGAGGAAGCTGAAATATGATTATCATTCCTCCAGAACGTCACTCAGTCAGTTGGGCCTTTTGTTTTGCCTTTGAAACCATAAACGGTTAAATTTAGATTCAAATATCTGAACCTGTCTCTAGAAACGAGTTTCTAAGCTAATAATGTTTTGTGTCATAATAAGCCAGAAAGTTAAAACAGCCTCAGAATGGATCAAAGACAGATCTGAGGTCAGTTCCTCTGTCGCTTCCTGTCACACTGACGGCGCTGCAGTCATGAGGTTTAAATGTGGGAGTCTGTTTCTACTGACATCAGGGAGCTGCAAAGGTCAGACGGCCGTCACCGTCTCTGATTCACTGTTTGCTCTCCGAAACCAAACCTTCTCCTCACAGTTCGCCAGCTGCCTGAAGACATTTTTAAAAACATAAAACATCCATCAGAAATGTCCCTGTCATCTGACATGCTGCTGCCAACGCTTTTCCTTCATCCATCCGTTCATGTTCCTAGTTAGCGTGATGAAATGAGCTGCTTCACAAGACAGAACCTTCTGAACTTGGTGCTGTGAACAGAGATTAGCAGGAGAGACACGTCGGGATCAGTTTGAGATCTGCACCATGACCTCCTCCCCTCAGTTTCAGTGACTTTATCCGTCCAGCTGCTGAAGGCGACGCATCCATCCATCCATCCATCCAGCCGAGAACCAGTCGGCGCACAGCAGGTGCCAAGCCAGGCCAACTGAGGAACACTGGAGACGCAGCCAGCTGCCCTAAACCCAGGGTTTGGTCTGACAGGAGAGATAAACGGTGGAGCTGCGTGAGACACCTGAACTCATCTCTCTCTGCAGCCAACAGCAACACGGAGCCGGTTGTGCCGCCACACGCTCTCGCTTTATTACATTCTTCCTGCTGGATGCTGGAATATGGCAGAAATCCTCCGACTGCTGGATCTGAGAGATTTACAGCTGCTGGCAGCGCGGCCGGCTCTGGCTCCAGTGGAAATGTCCCAGGGGGGGGAATCGGTTCTGATTGCACAAAGATCTGCCTGTTTGGAGCAGAACCGGGCCAGGAGGAGCTGCTGCTGCTTTTTGTTGCTCCGGTCTCATAACGATTCATACAAACAGAGAAACAGAGAAACACCATGGATCACAAAGTTATCTCTCCCCAAAACCTCAGCTCGTCTGTGAAAGTCAATATCTGGGTCGGTCTTCTTTCTCTGTGACTGGATGTCACAACCCTCTGCTTGTTGTTACTGTTGTAATGCTGCTGGCCGGAACCGAGGAACATTTATGTGTCGACGGATCAGGTCTTTAGGAAGCAGAGGGAACAAACGGAGCAGCAGCAGAAACGGGAACCTGAAGAATCTGCTAGCATCTGCTGTGATGTCATCACACATTGTCTCCATGGAAACCAGAAGGGTACCCTGGGTATGAGGCCGGTGGTCTCCTGACTGAGAAGTATCATCAGTGGTCCTGATTGGCTGAGGATACTGGCTGCTTGACCTTTGACTCTTTGTCTGTTTAGCCTCTTCCTTTTGATCAATAGTTGATCAATAGTTGATCAATAGTTGATCAATAGTTGACCAATAGTTGATCAATAGTTGATCAATAGTTGATCATAGCTGACCAATAGTTGATCAATAGTCCCTGGAAGCAGTTTATATATTACAGACAGATTCAGAACAGAATCTAATGTATAGAAATATGAGTTGCTATGACAACTGGATGAAGCATTTTGCATTTTTAGAAGATGATTAAATATTGAGATATTGAACAAGAACCTCTCCGATACGGATCAATGCGCCGCCATTGAAGAGAACGATGACCTGCATCAGGGACCAACACGTCCAGCTGGATCCGACCAATCAGAGACAGAACGGCACGGCGACTCGGCACGGCGACTCGGCATGTTGAGAATAATCTGAGGAACTGTAAAATCTCAAGCCTCAAACTGAAGCCAGACGTTCGGCTCAGCTGCTATCAGTCCACTTCCTGCTCCTCTCCTCAGAACCCCAACAGAACCCCAACAGAACCTCAACAGAACCTCAACAGAACTTCAACAGAACTTCAACAGAACCCCAACAGAACCCCAACAGAACCTCAACAGAACCCCAACAGAACCCCAACAGAACCCCAACAGAACCCCAACAGAACCCCAACAGAACCTCAACAGAACCCCAAAAGAACCCCAACAGAACCCCAACAGAACCCCAACAGAACCCCAACAGAACCCCAACAGAACCTCAACAGAACCCCAGCAGAACCCCAACAGAACCTCTCTGCAGGCCTGCAGGATGACAGAACGATTACTATATCTCTAACAAAAACTCAGTTTCAATCAATAGTTGATATATATGTGTGTGTGTGTGTGTGTGTGTAGGAAACCCTGCAGGCAGCAGCTTGGACGGCTCAGTGGCAGCCCAGGGGGCCTGTGGACAAGTGAATAATTGAAATACTTAAATGTCATTTTGACGGGTCATTAAGTTTCAGATTTCTGAAGTTAGCAAACCTTCAACATAATGAGATTGAAAGATATCTTGAACTATTCTTCAGAAGGTAAATGCGTAAGTCTGTAATAACTTTATGAAAGTCAGAACGTTATTTCTATCTACATGCAGTGTGATTGCATGTAGAGCGTGTGAACCTGATTGTGTGTGAAAGCGGCTTGCCGTACGAGCCGCGCTGCTGCTAGCGCAGCGTTTCCGACTCTGTCATCATCCTGAGCAGCAGGAGGAAGAGCTTCCCTCCCTCAGGTCAGGGGAAACTTTCAAACTGAGCCGCAGGTTCTCACAAAACAGGGCCAAAACCTGCACAAGTGCAGCTCAGAACCAGAACCTGAACCTGAATCTGCAGCTTGACCTCCCATCTGACAAGTTTGGACCAGCAGCTCAGCACATAAACAAACAACTGTCCCAGGGACACTGTCTCCATGTCCTCCTGTCCACAATGAATCTTCTTTGCTCAAGTGTTTTAATTCTTTGGTTGTTTTTTTCTCTCAGATGAAAAAGTTCTCATGCTGCAAACATCAGATGTCTGTTTGCTCTGGCGCTCACGTGCACGCGCATGCGCTCGCGTGCACGTGCACGTGCACTGCTGCTGGCTCAGGCTCTCACAGAGACGCTTGATATGGTTCAGGCTCACTCTGACTCACTCCGCCGGGACTTTATGGAGTTCGTTTCCTCCCCTGTTGGAAGATAAGCTCTATTAGCTGGGCCATAAATCCTAGCACCTCCTCGTCCTCCTCTTCATCCTCCTCTTCATCCTCCTCTTCATCCTCCTCCTCTTCATCCTCTTCCTCTTCATCCTCCTCCTCTTCATCCTCCTCCTCAGGCTCACACCAGCTAGCGCTGAGGATGAACGTCTGTCAGTTTTTCTGCCGAGAGGAGAGGAAAAGTTCAAGATAAAAAGTTGAAGGAATCACACAGAACCCGAAAACTGAAAGAAAACAAAGACAGGAACATTTTTGACCTTTGACCCTTATGAGGTACAAGCAGACTGCAGCCACCCCAGCTTGATCGACAGGTCGGGCTGACGTCAGACGTGAACCAATAATACGTCCGGAGGAGTCACTGGTTGCCATGGTGATTCCTGCCGCAGTAGGACAGCACGTCAGAGTCAGACTGAGACTTTAACATTTCAGTTCGTCAATTTTTCTCCACATACTGAGTTCCCAAAGTGGAACCTTTGTATTCCTGTGTTTCTGCTACACCTGTAAGTGTGATGCACAGCTACAGCTCTAAGAGATCTGATTGGACGGTTAAAACACTGTTGTTGTGTTTAAGTTGTGCTAATAACTAGCCTATCAGCAAAGCTAAGCTAACCTCAAACAGCATCTGAATGCTAACAGCTAGCATGCATCATAAATTGTAATTGATTTGTTTTTCTGATAAAAGTCTTCAGTCTGGTGTTTTTAAGGATCATTTTGTTTATAGAAGCTTCATTATTTACAGAGAAACTCATTTTTCTTTAAATGCAACGCATCATTTAACACGGTATTCTGGAATCATTGCACACATTTTAGATTCCACTGTTGCACGTTTTGCTTGATTGAAGCTTTGCTGGCTGTGAGTTGCTTCTCGTGTCTTTGTGTCTTCCATGCTGCCTGATCGGCCAGTTTTTAAGTTTCTCCTTTGTCTTCCTGTTTAAATTCAATTCTGTTTCTTTGACGTCTTTTATGGGCCCAACTTTGTCACGTTTCTGTTTTGGGTTAAATAAAAACAATTCCTTTTCATACTAAACCTGAGTCTAACTCTGTTTACCACTCAGTCCGTCACACAGATCCAGGTTTAATGTTCATGAGAATTTAAAGTTTCCTTTGACCTTCCCATTATATTTATTGAAATGGTCTTAAAACAGCAATATTACCATTTATTCCAATAACCTCTGGGACGATTTATCGAGCTTTGGTTCTGGTGAACGGCCCAAAAACACAAAATCATCCAGACTGGAGAGAAGCAGGAATCTGGAGTTGCTTCATGAAGGAGATATCCTGATGCTGCACGGTTTCCATGGTTTCCACAGCACCCATCATGTAAACAACAGATTCAGCACCGCTCTTCTCTAAACTCACTCTGACCCAGCAGCCAATCAGGGAGAAGAAGCCAGCGGATCCTGAATGGATTCCGCAGCAGCGGGCCCCATGTGGGCGGCGGCGGGCCCCATGTGGGCGGCGGCGGGCCCCATGTGAGGAAGAGTCCTGGCTCCATCATGAGTCATCCTCACCACGAGGCTCTTGCTTCCTCTCCTGTGACTCTCAGTCACTGCTGCACCGAGTGATGTCATCATCAAACGCCATCATCTGAACGCCACCCATCAGTTCCTCCAGCTGCTGGATCCTCCAGGCTCTAAGGGAACTCGCTGTTTCTGCAGTTTTTCAGTTTTTTTGAAGTTTTGTTCCAGATCTGTGGAACATAGAAGTTGGATGTTTGGGTCCCTCTGCAGGAAGTCATCGCTGCTTTTATGAGTAACATTTGAGTTTCTTCTGCAGGTTATCCTGGTGGGCGGGGCTTAGTTGCTGACAGGTGGTCATCTGATGTACAGCTGTCCAGGTGAGCGACTCAGAGCAGGAAACCTTCATCATCTCTTTCCATCCCTGCTGAGTCGGCGTTTCCACTCAGAGCCTGCAGGCCTCTCCATGCTGCTGCAGAGCCATCAGGCCACGCCCCCTTCCCACTCTCTCTCCCCCTCTCGCTCGGCCTCACCTACGCAGGGTGGTTCTGACCCGGTTCTGCGGGTTTGGCAGGGCGGCGTGTTTTTCTGCTCTGTGGTTGAGGAGGAACGAGGCAAATGAACCTCCAGCGCGCCGAGTCATCAATCAGCACAAACTGTCACCTAAATCATGGGACGAGTCATCATGGGGGGGCAGGCGGGGCGCGCGCGCGCGTGTGTGTGTGTGTGTGTGTGTGTGTGTGTGTGTGTGTCATCAGGGGAAGTAAATAAAATCCTGCAGGGTGAGAATGTTTAGGTTCAGGCAGCTCACTTTTTAGAGGTCACTTAGTTCAAACCAGAACCGGTTCTGGTGTTGGTTGGTTCTGGTGTTGGAGGTTCTGGTTCTGGTGTTGTGGTTCTGGTGTTGGTGGTTCTGGTGTTGGAGGTTCTGGTGTTGGTGGTTCTGGTGTTGGTGGTTCTGGTGTTGGTGGTTCTGGTGTTGGTGGTTCTGGTGTTGGTGGTTCTGGTGTTGGTGGTTCTGAGATTAGTTTTTATTGTCTGGGCAGAAAATCTGCAGCTGATAAATCAGAGATTCACACAGAACCACAGGAACAAACTAAATGTCACCAAGAAACTGAATGTATTTGAACTTGAATCTCCAGAGACTCACCTCCAAATGTTCTCTGCTGTTTCAGTCGGTTCCATGAAGCCCAGGAGGTTCTGCCGGGCCTTGGGGTCGGCTGGTTCCAGTAATCTGTCCTCAGCTGCCCTCTAACAGAAAAGGCATTTAATCAGAATTTTTGGTTGCGTTTCAACAGAAAACGTCAAACAGCTGAGCAACGCTGGACTTTGGAGCCTTAATTCCCAGTTTAGAAACGATGACGTCACGGCCCCGTGGCCCCCGGGGGCCGCCTGAACTGGTCTGGGCTCCAGCTGGCTCAGGCGCTGAGCAGTAAGAGCATTAAGGTCTTTAGGTGTTCCAGCCTGGAGAATTAAGACAGGAACTCACTGGGACAGAGCCGGCATGCAAGTGGGTTAGCTGTTAGCCGCCAGCTGTTAGCCGCTAGCTGTTAGCCGCCAGCTGTTAGCCACTAGCTGTTAGCCGCCAGCTGTTAGCCACTAGTGGTTAGCTGCTAGCGGTTAGCCGCTAGCGGTTAGTCGCCACTTGTTAGCCGCCAGCTGTTAGCCGCTAACTGTGACATCACTGGAGGTAGGAATATACTGGTCAATAAACTTTATAAATTCTTGAGGACTTTTCCCTCATTTATGTAAATATGTTGTTTTGTCTATTATCCCACTAATAAAGTAATAAACTATCAACCTAATTTTATTAGCTGCAAAATATCATATACATAAATTTAAATTCTCCCTTTTCAGCCTTCAAAGAGGAATTGAAACAATACAGTAAATCTGTCCTGTATTCCAGAAATAGAAAAGCCATTAAGACAAAGATCGATGCTCTCACTGAAACATCTTTCTGACGGAAGTCGTTGTTTAAATACGTTTCGATTTATTTGTGCTTGATTTAAAACAAAACCCCCTAGTATTATTGTCTTGTCTGTTTTGTTATTTGTGTTGTTCATTTTGCTGTTTCGTAAACCTCTTTATTATAAATAAAGAAATAAAAGTTAACGAACTTTGTCTTCAAACGTTGCAACTTCCTGTTTGGCTGGCTCTTAGCCAATCGCTGGGCCTCATCCCGTAAACGGTGGCAGGTTTGCAGAACTACCTGACCACAGGACACCAACGAAGAAGAACTGTCCTCGTGCTCGGCAGCTTTCAAAACCGCCTGAAGCAACAAACCTGGTTTCAACACCTGCAGGTGAAACTCCGACCCGCCTTACAGCAAAAACCCGACAAGAATCAGGATTCACTGCGACCAGGCCTCAGACTCTGCCAGCACATTCAAACCTTTCCCACTCAGACTTCAAATGTTTGGTTTGCTGAGATCAGGATGTTCCTGACAGGCTCAGTCCTCCAGCAGGGGGAGCTGCTCAGTCCTCCAGCAGGGGGCGCTGCTCAGTCCTCCAGCAGGGGGCGCTGCTCAGTCCTCCAGCAGGGGGCGCTGCTCAGTCAGCTCAACTGGAGGAACCCAACAGTTGAGCTGCCTCCTGATTGGCCGCCGGTGTTCTGACTATCAATGCTACCTCGTCAATCAATCAATCAATCAATCAATCAATCAATCAATCAATCAATCAATCAATCAATCAATCACATTTTATTTGTATAGCACATTTCAGCAGCAAGGCATTTCAAAGTGCTAAACATAACAAACACAAAAACAAAACTTCATGCAACATAGAATAAACAATACATTAAGTCAAGTTTCATGTTTCATGTTTCAAATAAAACTAAACAGCTGATTTTCAGAATCTCATCAGATTTTCCTACCGCAGCTAAGTCTATCTATCCGCGCTGCCCGTCCAAAGCTGCTACCGCAATGTTTACCAACAAACTATAGCGGCTTGTTAATGTTAAATATATTGGATAACATTATTTGAGGAACTGAAGTGGAAGCTTAGCAGTTATGGTTAGCTTAGCATTGAACAATTCATATGATGATGAAACCAGAAGCAGATCTGAATATCCTACCGTTTGAAATGAAAAGCTGCAGATGCAGCGCTGATCCTTTACTAGAATATCTACCTGTTAATATTAGAAATACAGAGGCGTTTGAATAAAACAGGATCAGATGGAAACAGGTTTTATTGGAATTAAATTAAAAACTAATCCAGATCACCGCAGATCTATTGTTTGCATAAATCTGTTGTTTGAGTGACTTTATTAAATGAAGCCACAACTTGTCACTGAAATGATGGGATATGATTCATATGCACTGATATTACAGGCTATTCAGTCCCACATAGTATCGCTACCATATATTTAGCTACCGCCTCTAGTGGCGTGGGGTGGTAACACAACTAATATAATTACATTACTTAATCAGAATATCTTAAAGTCTTTATTGTTTATTATTCATTTTTCATTTTCTTAAGGATGGAGAGGTAATTAAATGACCTAAACAAAACCTCAAAGTGATTCCAGTTTCTCTCGATGACCAACCTGTTGAAACTGTAAGAAATTTTAAATACTTTGGGTCGTTCCTGGACACTCAGGTCGACTTTGCAGAAAACTCTGACGATATTTTTCAGAAATGTTTACAGTTGGGTTACCCAACTAGAACTTGTGTGGAAAACAATGTTGAGTTTGAACTTTTCATCTCCTCGGCTGGTTCGGTCTCATGAGCTGCAGATTAACAGACAAACTTTTAATGAAACTTTCACTGGCAGGTAAACAGCAGGTAAATGGTGGTGAAACCAGAACCAACTTTATCTCAACTGTTTGCTGAAAGATGATGGAAGATGCAGGAATATTTTAGCAGAGAGCATCCATCCTCTGTATTCATCAGTTTGACCCTCTGAGCTCATGAAGCCGTTTCTGTTTTCCTCTGGTAATAACAATCTATTAGAAATCGTTTATTGACAGGGCAATAATTATTCTTTACCAACTAAATGATAACATTTACCTGCAGCTTGCTGAGTGTTTTACTCTAGTCACACATTGTTGATAATGTGATTCTATGAATAGGATTTATTGTTTTAGAGTCGAAGGAAAATTTCCACGTTGATAGACTAAATAGTTTCATCTTATTTCTTCCTATGTATTAGACTCTACCAACAAAAAGTCTCAGAACAATATACATGGCAACGTAAAAACAAAAATGTGAATTTTTGCTTGTATCTGTTTCACAACCTGGTTATTTGTCCGTGAACCTTTATTTGTTATTGACTTTTGATCAGTTAAATTTCTGCTATATACATTGCAAATTGAATTTATATTATAGTTGATTATGTTGTTTTTATGTCTCCTTGTTTCCTTTGTTCCTCCTATAATTGATGGAGATATATAGATATTATTTATAATGTATAAAAGTATTATGTCATTTAATCAGCTCTACATCCTTAAGGAAATGAAAAGGTATGGTGTTTTACACTATATTTATATTTTGTAGTTCCAGTAATGCCAAAATTAAGAATCAATAATAAAGACTTTATGATATTCTGACTTAGTAATGTAATTATACTAGTTGTGTTACCTCCCCACGCCACTAGAGGCAGCATCAGGCCTGAAAAGATACGACTCAGGAGCAGATTTAGAAGAACACAGGAAGCTACAGAATCTGTTACAAACTGTGAGCTGAAGTAAATAAAAGAGAGAAGTTCAAATACTGAGAGTGAAAATCCTTCCTAAAGGTGAAAATATATCACAGATTTCACAAGAAAATAGAAACGGGAGACATGGATAAAATAGGAAATAGCGCCCCCTTCACTTCCGGAGTGCAATGGTCCTGTTTCCATATAAGGTCTGAGACTGACAGCGGTCTGTCGCCCTTCCTGTTAGCTGCAGGAAGGTGAACTTGAACAACGGGGGGAGGCGGAGGGATATGGACCTTACCAAAGGCTAGTCATGTTTTTCTTAAGTCCCGACTCTAAGTTAATTTATGAAGTAAACTACTTGTAAATATCTGAAATATCAGTATGAACATTGAAGTATGAGGAACAGCAACAGGTTTCTGCCACCTGCAGCCCAGACTCTGTGTGATCAGCTGCAGCTAGCAAAAGAGTGAGAGAAGCCAGGACCCCGACCAGCACAGAAAAAACACCTGGAAAAAAGAACAAAAGGTAGAAGAAATAAACACTGAGGCTATTCTGAGCAAATTTGCTAGCAGAGAAAGTAAAGACCGATGTCATGCTAATAATAACTAAAAGATTGCAAAAAGAAAATAATAGACTTGGAGAAACAAGTGGACTTCCTCTGCAAAGAGAACATGCAGTAGAAAGAACTGAACAGTGAAAGATATAAAACACGGTGGGGCCTCCAGGAAAAGTTCAGTCAGAACATCGGAGATGAAGTGGTGAATGAAGAGTTGATGTTGTCCAGAGTGGGTCAAAGGTGCATCAGAGGGACAGACAGATCATCATCTGGAGGAGAAGTAAAACTTGTCCCATGTGCAAAGAAGAAGGAGTTCTCATCTTTGAAGATTTGACACCAGAAGGATGAGACAAGCACTCTGGACAAAAATTGAAAAAGCAAGGAAAGGCAAAGCTGCCTTTTGGTTTCATAAACGCATCATGGATATTTATTCAGCTGAGAACTGAGATGCAGCAGAAATGAATATGGAAAGGTAGTGGACAGTTCTGCTAATGGACTCTGACTTAAGGGTTTCTTCCTCTCCTCCACCGTTTGTATGTGTGTGCATGTGTTCATGCGTTCATGTGTTCATGCGTTCATGTGTTCATGCGTTCATGTGTTCATGTGTTCACATGCGTTCATGTGTTCATGCGTTCATGTGTTCATGTGTTCATGTGTTCAATGGTTCATGTGTTCACATGTTCTAGTTTTCAGATAAAAACGATTTTTCTTTATTTCTTTTAACATGAGGGAACTAAAAGACTCACTTAAACAGAAAGCAGATCTTTTGTTTTGTAAAGAACAACAAGCACCTTTTTACAGGAAACTCATCCTGATGCATCTGCCATGTCCTTCTGGTCGCAGCAATAGGAGATAAAATCCTCTTCAGTCGTGGGACAAATCGATCAGCTGGAGACGCCATCTGCTTTTCCAGAGGACGGGCATTGGCTGTTTCACAGGCTGAAAATGTCCCAATAATTTTGCTGAAGATTTACAGGTACAGTAATGATCAACACAACAGAAATCTGTTACATCATATAACAATGACTGATGAGGAGTTTACTGCTAATCTCCCTACGGATCGTATCGTAGTTGGAGGAGATTTTAACTTGGCTCCAGATGAACGGATGAATCGATGGCCTTCACTGCTGGAAAAGGAAACTGAATCCTATTCTTAAAGAATTTAACATGCAGTGGAGTCAAACAGCTCACAAACCTGATGCCACTGGAAACCACTGGGAACCACTGGAAATAACTGGGAACCACTGGAAATAACTGGGAACCACTGGAAATAACTGGGAACCACTGGAAACCACTGAGAACCAGTGGAACCAGAGTTGATTCCAACGTTTTGGGATCAATGAAATATTTTTTGAATTTGAACGGTTTCTGAATTGATTGCACGATGGACTTTTGAAATTCTTTATTTCTGTTAATGATGATAATTTTTTCCTTTCGGTCAATGAAATCACAGAAAATACCTGATGAAAGGTTTTTCTGATCCAAAGCTGATTTTAATCTGACAGAGAGACTCATTAAATATAAAAATATAATATTAAAAACTGAAACCCAATGCGGAAAGTATGTGAAATAAGAAAATCTATCATGAAACATAATGAAATATGTTCAGAATAGAAATAATATAAAACCTTTAAAATGAAACATCAGAACCGTAAAAAATAAAATATTCTGAAAATTGAAAGTGTTAACTTTTTGCATATTTGATGTCATATTTTATATTTCCAATTGAAATTATTGTCACTGAAATGATTTTATGTTTATTAACATGAATCTAATTCATTCATGGGTTCCTCCTGCGGTTAAAGGTGAAAGGTCGCAGCTCGTGTCCAGGTGAACGCTGCCCTGCAGGTTTCCATCGGGTCGCCATGACGACGCCTGGCGAGGCTATGCTGAGGCCTTCGCTGTCTGCTGGGATTTACAGCTCAGATAAAGAGGCACCTTAAATGCATCCCGCTTCACTTCTGGCTCATCCGTTACGCAGACCTTTGACCTCTGAGTGTCTCTCTGCTGCCAGCGATAACGCAGCCAAATAAATCTGAGAGGCTCCAGAAGCCGAGGAGATGTTTCCTCCTGAACGGGACACACGGGGGACGCTCCTCCGCCTGGGGTCAGAGGTCATCTCCCTCCCTGCAGAGGAGGCAGAGACAAGACTGAGGACCGGAGGGACAGATCCAGGCCCAGGCAGGAAAACGTCTCTGACTCCATCGTCCTCAGGTCCAGACGGGTTTCATCTCCATCTCCTGTCATCTGGAAGCAGAGAGCTGCCGTCTCATCCACACCTTCTGTTTCACTTTGGTTCCTGGCTGTTTTTCCGGCTCCTTGATGAGTTTCTGTTTCAGTCACTTCTGCTTCTCTCTTGTGACTTTGCTGATATTTTTACAGCAGAATGAAGAAGCGGGAGCTCGAGCTGAACGCTCCAGCATGTTGCTGCGGCGTTCCTCAGGGTTCTGCCTGGTGCAACACTGCTGGTGGCCAGCAGGATCTCAATCTGAATCTGAATCTGGATCTGGATCTGAGCAGCCAGTAATAACTCTGGTATGTTGTTGTCATGTGGGGATGTAGCTGCAACCGCATGTTGATTTAACAGGAGGAGCCGTTGACCACAGCAATGCAGCAGTGAGAAGGAAGCAGAGCGAAGCTGCTGCATGATGGACGACCTGCTTTCATCCGCCGTTATTGAAGCTGCTGCGTTTTCATCAGCAGAAATCTGACGCTTCGCCTCATCTCTTCGTTTCACATCCTTCCGTTTGTGCGGCTCATTCCAGAACGATCCTGGCGAAGCTCCACCCTGATGACGCTCCATCCCCAAACAGCTGACCCGGCTCCGGCAGTCCGACAGAACTGGCCCAGCTGGGCAGTTCTGGGCAGTTCTGGGCTGCTTCCCTGTGCTCATAGAGAAGGATTAGAGGAGAGATGACCCCAGCCCACAGCATGATAGCACCTCTACCATCAGACAGCCTGGCTGCAAGGACTGGACGCTCCTGCAGAACCATCAGACCCATAATTGGCCGGGATCCGGCAGTGGATCCAGGCACTTTTCCTTGGTGCTGACTGGCTGAACAACCAGGTTCATCCAATCAGTGGAAGACTGCTGAAGCACCAAGATGGTTTCCGATCATCCATCCAATGAAGCATTGTAATATGTACACTATTAAATACGAAGGAATATATTCTGTTTGCGCTACTGCATGCCGTTTTGAGGACTGTGTGTTCCCACGGTCCACTGTGTTTCGTCTATGGTTATCATCCTATTAATAACTGAACATATAAAGGCAAACTGTTGAGCTGTTGGGAGCAGGTAGATGGTAGATAAAAGTGATCCAAGTACAGAGCCTTGAGGAATCCCACATATGATCCATGTGGGAACAATCCAACAGCTTGGATCATTCCCTGATATTCCGACATGACGTTCTGCTCTGCAGAGGAAGAAGGAGGCAAACTGCTTCCACTCTTTCTGTTTAATCACTTCTCTATCTGAGTACAATCACTTAGTTTTTATCACATTATAAGCTGTAAATAATCATGCGTTGTTCCTAGAATGTTCTGCAGCCTGAAACGTGACACGCCTGCAGCTTCGCTCCGACGGTTTCTGTGTTTCTAAAGATATTTCCTGAATGAATGCACGAGTGGAGACCGACTCCAGTAGAAGTCCTAAGCAGGCGGCCAGATGTTGCAGCTGCTTCGTCTCCTGCAGACCAACAAACAATGAATTGAGTTCAACAGCCGGCATTTCCTCCATCCTTTGGTCCCCGCTTCATCCACTTCCTGCTCCAACCTGATGCTTGTTTAGGGGAGGGCATTCCTCCGTCCAGCTGGATGATCTTCCTCTGGAGCCGAGGAAGAGGAAGCCTCACATCGACTGCTGCAAGAAACGAGCAGTCGATGTGAGGGAGGATCCGGGAGGATGGTTGGATGGTTGGATGGATGGATGATGGATGGATGGTTGGATGGATGATGGATGGTTGGATGGATGATGGATGGATGGATGGATGATGGATGGATGGATGGATGGATGGATGGATGGATGGATGATGGATGGATGGATGATGATGGATGGATGATGGTGCTCAAGTTTCCATCATCTGGTTCTGCTGAAGGTGTATTGGGAGCTCAGTCTGACCTTTGACCCTGCTGGTCCAGGTTGTTCTGGGTGACCTTCTGTTTGACCTTTGACTCTGGCAGCAGCCATTTGCTCCCTAAGAGGAGAACTTGTTTTGATCCAGAACTCTGGTTGTGATTCCGTGCTGGGTGGAGCAGAGGGCTGCGATTATCCCGGCTCGGTTCTAATCTGCAGGGCCTGGCATGTGATTGGAGCGGCCGACCGGCGCCACAGAGGTCCGTTTGTTCCTCTGACATTTACACAGCTCTGCTTCCAGCGTGAGAGGTCAGAGGTCACGCACGGAGAGTATTTCCTACCAGAAGCTAACCTGGACCCAAAGGTCAGCAGCAGAGCTGAGTCTAAGGCGACCTTAAGGGGTGTTGTGCTAACAGTAGTTAGCACCTCAATGCTAACATGTAGAAGCTAATGCTAATGTCCAAAATTGTAAAGAAGCTGAATGAATGATCAGAGAAATTCTGGAAAGATGAACTTTGTTCCATTTTGGTGAAGAACTGGAAGATTAAATATTAGAAGTTTATTCAGTGATTTAGCAGGAAAAACATTACAAATTCTGCAATTAATTGGATTAAGAATTTTAACCAACTTCATGAAAGAGCTGATGCTCTGCTCTGTTCCTGGGTCAAAGGTCAAGCTAGTAGTAGCTAATGCTAACGTGTCGAGGTTTTCCTCTCAAACATCCAGCTGTTCTGAGGGCCGCCGTGGTCCGTCTGCACTGAGGAAGGTTGTGATGAAGAGGAGCAGGTTTTAGGCCTGGAGCCTCAGATTGATCAGATTTCATTCAGATGATTTATGAAAAGTTTCAGGTGAGGAGCAGCAGCTCTCCTCGTCTTCCTCCTCGTCATCCTGGTGGTGAAGAGCAGCAGCAGTTGCAGCGCGTTGCGTCATGCAGCGACCTACGGGCGCATCACAGCGTCAGGTGGAGCAGCGCAGCGTCTGCTGAATATTTCAGGTGTGATGACGACATCTGGATCAGCCGCGCTGCAACCTCTGCAGAAGAAGATCCTCTTCCTCAATCTGCAGGAAACTCACTGAGCAGCCTGGGACCAGAACCAGAACCTGAGACAGAACAACTGGACTCTGGCTCTCCGTTGCTTTCCTCTCTGGAAATGAGTCCAGAGTCCTGACCTCTGACCCCTTGTCTAACCTAGTCCCAGTAGTCAGAACCACCTTGGCCGTGTTGCTACCAGAACCAGATCCAGCAGGCTTTGCCCTGCGTCTCCTCAGAGGAAGCTGGTTCCAGGTGCCGGGGTCCAGGTTCTGGTACCGAACAGGTTCATCAGGGTGAAACCATAAATAAACCTCAGAAAAGGAAAAGGAGAAGCTAAATGCCTTTATCAGCTGATGAAGTCATACAGAAAAAAGTATTCACACCTGCTAACTCTGCAGCAGCTGATATCTTTAACATTGCACCGTTGGATGACCTTTGACCTGCCGAAGATTCTGTTTCCAATGAGACCGTTTGGACCTGTTGGGAGGGAAACGAGCTCAGCCATGCGCTCCGAATGTGTTCGGATCCTGGTGATCGGAACCGCAGGTCAACCAGATGCAGACCAGCAGCTTCCCTGATCAGACAGCGACACCTGCTGGTCACCCGCTGCTCTGCAGGGAGCCGAAGTCACAACGTTCCTCCAGCCTGGCAGGTTCTGGTTCCCCAAAGTCCAACACCTGCCTGGTTAGTTTCTGTGAGCAGGATGCAGCATTGTTGATGTTTTGTTTATGATTTGTAGGTTATTTCAGGGAAGTCTGACTTTGACGATGTCAGCATTTCTCTTTACTCTGAAATGAAGGTTTGGAATCACTTATGTTGTATCTTTCACTGGTTATAATTATTTATGGTATTATTCATGTCAAAGTGGTACAAAAATTAGGATTTAATTTGTAATGTTGCACATGCATCCCTCATATGGGGTGGCAGACGTAGCGATGCTTGAATAAGCCATATAAATGCCAACATTTTATGCTGATTAAAGAAGTGAGAATTTAAACAAACAAACAAAAATGTGTTAATTCGCTGCAAATACAAACATTTCACTGACTGAACAGATTATATGAGACTCTAAGGGGGAAGAGAAGATTATTTCCAAATGATTTATGAATTGAACTCTTTGGTTTCTCCTACCGCTGTTTTGACGCGTTGCTCTGTGAAGTTTGTCCCTCTGCGGAGGCCGTAGTTGTGTACAAACATGGCGGCGGACAGCGAGGAGGACTTTGTGAGCTTCGGGACTCCGCTGGAGCCTCTGGAAGAAGGTTCGGTTCGGTTCGGTTCGGTTCGGTTCAGCGGCTCCGTCACACGTTTTCCCCTCCATGAACTCCTGCAGGTGTTGGCTGACCGGAAGAACAGGAGGAAGTGATACTTATTGCGGCTAAGCTAACAGGCTGCTAGCTAAACCAGACAGAACCGAGATTCCAGCCCAGAGCTGGTTCTCCTGCTTCAGAATGAAAATGTCCTCAGATAAACGTCTGAAGCTTCAGTCTAAATCATGAACTTGGTTGAGTCTCTCATCTCGCCACAGATCCGGTCCAGGTTTGGGTCAGAACTAGTCAATGTGTTGAGATTGAAGTATGTAACTTTTATGTAATTATTTAACACATTTGTTAAACTTGTCACCATGTCGTGACAATATAGCATAAGACGGATGCTATATTTCGGTGTGAAAATCAGGCTCCTCAACCTCCTCCTGCAATTATCATCCGCAGTAGTGGACCCTCCGGGTCGAAAACAACCAATCAGAGCGAGGAAGAAGGTCTTAGTGCTGTCAATCACCCTAATGTACATGCTGCCCAGTGTATTTTAGGCAGTGTACTTTACTGGCCCCACCGCCAGGCTAAGCCTTTGTTGCTTATTTTTTTGAATACAGATCAACTCTTCTTTGCTGTTGTAAGTGTTTAATAAAGTCTGTCTTCCATCATATGACAGACTTTATTAAATGCAGCCATGACGTGTCACCGAACTGCACAGGTCACTGAAATGATGGGATATGATTAATATACACTAATATTACAGGCTATTACAGCTTCAGTCCCACATAGTGTCACTAACATCTATTTAGCAAAGTTAAATAATAAAAAACTAAAATATTTTAAAATATAGGGACAAAATAGCCCAAACGACAACATATTTTGTCCTGATTAACCGTCAAACAATGACTTGTTAACAGTAGTAATGACTTTGCAGACGGCAAACTGAAGCCATTTATAAGCTGCCTGTCATGTAAAGTAAAAACATGAAGTAATCCAGCAGCTTAATGAAAGCCAGGTATAAAATAAATCAAATAAAGCTTAAAGTAATCTGCAATGAAATAAAACACATGAAACAAAACTTCAACAGGTAGGAGGGATTGACGGGTAGCACAGATAAACAGAACACCTGTTCAATCACATCACGCGCCTCCTTCACCCTTTCTGTTCAAGATATAACAACAATAGGATCCTACAGTGTTAATCAGGATTTGGTGAAATTTCAAACATTATAATGAAATATAAAAGCACATTTTCTAAAGTTGTCACACTAACAGTGTCAGAAAAGTGTTGCTGTTTTCCTGTTATGACCTTTCTTATTAAAAATACAAGATATTTTGGTTACACTAAAATACAAATCTCATGGTAAGTTTTAACTCGTTTAAATTGTAAATTTCTCATTTAGAAAAGAAACACCTGAATTCATTTCCAAGCTCTAGCAGGTAAACTCTGGCAGGGGGCGCCGTGGGTCCAGTTTAGAAAATCTACAATGTTTTATCAATTAAAGGTTGTAGGAGCTGGAACACAACCTGTTAACATTAGCAGTAGCGCCACCTGTCTGTCCTTTAACCAGCAGCTTTAAGCATGGTTGGTCAGATTATTGAACCTTCTCAACTTTTATGAACTTCCTGTCAGTTACTATGTTAGGACAGTTATAGCTTTGTTACCATTTTAAAACACACAAACACTTTGATATGGCCATATAAATAGGTCTACCTGACTCAAAGAGGGTTCATTAGTTAATTTTATTTATGATATTAATGTTATTTTTGCGTAAAACTGGGCGCTGGTTCCACTGGAACTATGTCCTGAACCTCCAGCAGAACCGCCTTCTGCCCTGCTGCTGAGGTTCCAGCTGGTCTGGATCAGAACTGTTCTGCTAACCCCGGCCTGCGTTTCCAGACGAGCCGCCGAAGAAGCCGGTGCCGCTGCACGAGCAGACGGTGAAGGACGAGAGGGGCCGGTACCAGCGGTTCCACGGGGCGTTCACTGGAGGCTTCTCAGCCGGATACTTCAACACGGTCGGATCCAAGGAAGGTCAGAACTCCGTTCTGGTAGAACCGCTCACATCTTTGGGTTCTTTTGAATGAACAGAAAAATAAAAAATAAGGACATAAAAAGAAGAAACATATTGTGACCAAGTTCATGGGTCCTCCTATGTAAACATCCAATGAACAATATTTCATGCTTTGCTCTTCATTATTTGTGTTGTAAATAATTTCAAAGTAATAACGTGTTACTAAAACGATGAAAACCAAGACACTATGGTTCTGATGGAGGCAAGAGGTTCCTGATCGTGTCTTAAACTTAGGCTGGACCCCTTCAACCTTTGTGTCGTCACGGCAACAGAAAGCTGAGAAGCACCATGCCAGACCTGAGGACTTCATGGATGAGGAGGTAAACCGCCAAGGGTGTTCCTTAGACCGACTCCAGTCTCTACTGGTAGACAGACTGGCTCAACAGGGACAGACTGGAGGCAGACTGGGTCAATGGGGACAGACTGGAGACAGACGGGGTAAATGGGGACAGACTGGGTCAATGGGGACAGACTGGAGACAGACGGGGTAAATGGGGACAGACTGGGTCAATGGGGACAGACTGGAGACAGACTGGGTCAGGATTTCATGAGCTATCAGATGTCATAATGAGACTTACACGCTACTGTTTTACTGTACGAAAAGGGCCCTCTAGTTTATGGTGTCTGTCCGTGTCTCTGTGTCTGTCCGGTCGGCAGGACTTCGGTGAGCACGGCATTGCTCCCAGAGAAATCACCACCAGCCAGGAGTTCTCGTCCAGCCGCAGAGACCCGGCTGCAGAGAAGGCGAGGGCTGTGGGCGCCCAGGCGGCGCTGATCCCTGGGGACTCGCTGCTGGAAGAGCTCATCGCTCCGGCCAGGTAGGCGCCGCCCCCTGCTGGCCTCAGCCGCACCCCGCGGAGCCAGGTGCGTTAACGGCTTAGGGTTGCTGGTCCTACTCCCAGGTCCTCCGTCGGCGTGGAGCTGCTGACCAGGATGGGCTGGAAGGAGGGCCAGGGCATCGGGCCGCGCCTGAAGAGGAAACCCCGGCGCCAGCGGCCTGGTGTGGACAGAACCCACGGTTCTGATGGAGGTCCAATCACAACCACGACTGGTTCTGATATATTACTAGATACTCTGCTACATCCATCATCCATCCATCCATCCATCCATCATCATCCATCCATCCATCCATCCATCCATCCATCCATCCATCCATCCATCCATCATCATCCATCCATCCATACAACATCCATCCATCCATCCATCCATCACCATCAATATCATCCATCCATCCATTCATGTCTTTTTATTCTTCTTTATCTTAGTGACAGCTGGAGTTTGTAAAACCTATAGCTGTGCGCCGCCCCCTGCTGGTTCGGAGGAGTCAGAGGTAATGAAACAGCTGGAGGTTATGGAGTTCCTGTCCTTCTTCCTCTATTTTTTCTCCAGCCTGTTCACTTCCTGGTCTCTGCTCAGGAGGACGACGAGGAGTTTTCTCCAGAGAACGTGACCTTTGCTCCCAAGGATGTGACTCCGGTTGACTTCAGCCCGCGGTTGGGACTGCAGGGCTTGGGGTACAGCGGTCTGGACCCGGGCCTGGCGCTGCCGGGCCGGGACGCGGACCAGCACGTCCACCTGTTCCGGCCCCAGTCCGAGACCCGGAGCCGGCTGTTTGGAGACCGACCCGGTGGGTCCAGGAGGGGAGGGGTCGCCGGGCAGGTGGGCTTCAATCCTCCTCAGGCTTTAACAGGTGGACACGCGGCTGGTGTTCACCTGACCTTTGACCCGCAGGCCTTTGGTGTGGGAGCGCTGGAGGACGAGGATGAAGACGTCTATCACAGAGACTCCATGTCCAGATACGACACGGTGCTGAGAGATGAGGAGCCTGGAGACGGCCTTTACGGCTGGACAGCTCCGCAGCAGTACACCTGGAGGACAGGTGAGGGGACTGGAGGACAGGTGAGGGGACTGGAGGACAGGTGAGGGGACTGGAGGACAGGTGAGGGGACTGGGGACAGGAGGAATGTTGAGCTGAAGCTTTTTCGGTTCCAGCCAGAGAAAGCGACCTGATTGTTAGCGAATGCAGCGTCTGGGCGACAGGAACGTAGACGATGAGTATAGATTGGCTGTGATCTGGATCTGAACCATGAGCTGTCAGGTTCTGGTTTGAAACCAGCTGCTGCTCGTAGGACTCCAGGCACATGAAGTGGTCAGAGTTGTATCAGACATGCTCACAACATTTAATATGTTAACATTTATTGATGGAGCAAAAGCCACAATCTAATGATAAGGACAGATTCTAGATAGCATCAATCAGAATTTATTGTGACAGTAATGAATCCAAATATTAGAAGTTTATTGTGATGAATGATGCAATCAATGGAGGTGCTGTGGTGGCGCAGGGTGAAACACGGCCCATGTAGAGGGAGGCCCGGGTCCTCGCCCCACAAAGAGTAAACAGTGCCTCACATACATCCATCCATTTTCCGTCACCCTTCTCCCTAACGGGGTCGGGAGTTGCTGGTTCCTCTCCAGCTGCGTTCCGGGCGAGAGGCGGGGTCACCTGGACAGGTCGCCAGTCTGTCGCAGGTCAACACAGAGACAAACAGGACAAACAACCAGACACACACTCACACACACACACACACACACTCACACCTAGGGAGAATTTGGGAAGGCCAATTAACCTGACAGTCATGTTTTTGGACTGTGGGAGGAAGCCGGAGAACCCGGAGAGAACCCAGCATGCACAGGGAGAACATGCAAACTCCGTGCAGAAAGACCCCGGGCCGGGAATCGAACCCAGGACCTTCTTGCTGCAAGGCAACAGCGCTACCCACTGCGCCACTGTGCAGCCCTCGCCTCACATACATGATAAACGTTATCAATGCTAAGCAGTGATATAAATGGCCGTTGCTCTCACTCTGTTGGCAGACAGATCCAGAGACGCGGCGTATCTGGGGAAGATCCTGGACGGGTTCACTCTGGCCCAGAAGCCTCTGCTGCAGAAAACGGTCAGCCTGCACACCGTCTCTTGGTGGAGGAAACTCCTCCTGACTCCTCTGTCCCTCCGCAGGTCTTCCCTCCACCAAACCTCCCCAGAGATTACCGTCCCGTCCATTTCTTCCGACCTCCAGTGGACGTGTCCAGGCTGTGTGGGGTCAGCACTGCGCTGGCCGAGGCCCTCAGGAGCTCCAGGGGTCACATGGTGAAGGAGGAGGCGCAGCAGGGCAGCCGCCACCAGCTGGACTCTGGCCAGAGGGGGGCGCTGCTGGGAGAGGACGCCCTGCAAGGTGAGGCACACAGTGCTCCTGTAAAACCAGCAGGGGGCAGCACAGGACCAGGCCACATCAGATGAACTGAGAGCAAATAAAAGTTCTGATGAATAAAAACATTCAAACCTAAAAGCCTAAGAAGTGCTGAGAAAAGGAGCGAGCTGCAGCATTGAAATGTTTCTGAAGTTTGAGAGGAAAAGCCGGGACTGGAACCCGATTCAGGTCCCGCTGTAACTTAATGAGCCATATTTCATTAAATTTATATTTAATACATGATTTCTGTATTATTCCTCGAACTGTTTAATGCAGTAAACAGACTTTTACTATAAAATAAAAACAGAAATGCAGAAATGTTCAATACAATGAGTAACACTGTAAACCCAGCAAGGTGTGAATACTTCCTATCTACATCTTGTTGTGGAATTTTCTTTAACAAAGAGTGGAAGAAAAACTTTCACAAGCCAAAGAACCAGAGAAGCAACATATCTGCTGACTGAATGCAGTCGGGACAAAGACGCAGCGTTCGATTAAACTCATGCAGAGTTTAATCTGCTGGGTTACAGAGCAGCGAGTCGCCAAGCAACGATTGAACACCGAGGCCAGAGACGATGGCACTGATGATTCACTCATAATCATGTAGTCATTTTTTCACTACAATATGCGCCAGGTCACTCAGTCAGGCTGATGACATCATGCGATCAGGGTGATGACATGTGTTGGGTTTGATGGTCGGTAAACCTCCTGTCTCTGACCCGGTTCAGGTTCTGGTTCTGCGCCTGGTTCTGTCATGGACCTGCTGCGACCCGAGGACCGGCAGCGCCTGCTCAGCCTCCGGACCGCCGCCACCCAGAGGCCCCCCCAGGCAGCGCCCCCCGGGCCGGCTCCGCCCCTCTCCGGCCTCCAGCAGGAGGCGCTGGCGGCCTGGAGAGGCTCCTCCTCTTCCTCCTCCTCTTCCTCGCAGAGCTTCAAGCCGTTTGAGAAAACGCCGGGGAAGCAGGCGCGCTATGAGCGCTACCTGAGCAGCCTGCAGCAGGGCGACGCAGGTAGGAGGAAGTGACGTCAGAGCCAGCGGTCCACAGGTACCGCCTGCTGAGGAACCTGTGGACCTGAGTCAGCCAGCAGGTTCTGGTGGTTCTGAGTCGGAACCGGCATGACCCGGGTCCCCGTGTCCCGCAGGAGCCCTGGAGCAGAGTCTGGACCCGGCCATGACAGAGTGGGAGCGCGGCCGCGAGCGCGAGGAGTTCCTCAGGGCCTCCATCTTGTACCGGCCGTCTTCTTCCTCGCTGTCATCCCGCTTCACGCACGCCCAGCGGCCGGACGCTGAGGACGCCGGGGACGCCGGGGACGCCAGGGACGCCGGCTGCGACCAGCAGGTAAGGCGCCGCTCTTTCTCACCTCTCTTCCTCGCCCTCCCCCCCTCACCGCTCGGTCTGGTTGCCAGGACGACGCCCAGCAGCCGGCCAGCAGGACGTTTGGGAAGCTGACCAGAGAGACTCTGGAGTGGCATCCGGACCGGCTGCTGTGCAAGAGGTTCAACGTCCCTGACCCGTATACTGGGTAAGACTTGGAGCGGAACCGGACCCGAACCGGACAGGAACTGAGCTCTGACTCTGATTGATCCCCAGGTCAGCGCTGGTGGGGCTGCCGAAGGTCAAAAGGGACAAGTTCTCCGTCTTTGACTTCCTGACGGTCTCGGAGCGCCAGGAGGTGGCAGGTGAGTTCAGTCGGTCCGGAACTGGATCTCTGACGCCTCAGAGCCGGTTCTGGATCCGAAGGTGGCGCTGATTCATCTGGAAGCCTCAGACGGTTTTCTGTGATGTAGTGTGGCAGGATCAGAACCCAGCAGAACCGGTTTCAGCAGTAGCATCAGTTATGTCCGGACTTTGACTCGGCCGCTCCAATTTGATCCATCCCATCATATCCATGATTGCTCGTCCTGACCTTTGACCCCAGTCTCAGGCTTTTGAGTCCGTCTTCCCACAGCATGATGCTGCCAAGCAGATCTGCTCTGTCATGTTTGCTTTTTATTGAGGAGGCTGGAAACAGCTCCCTGCCACACTTTTCAGATATTTCATAGTGAAATGACCCGTAACAGAAACGGGTTACGGGTTTCTGTTACCGTAACAGAAACCCAAGTTCACCCTGTGAACTTGGACCGGGTCCAAGTTCACAGGGTGCCGACACTTTGTCCTGTTGTGGCTCTGCAGCTCCTCCAAAGCCTCTGGAGGAGAAGAAGTCCAGGTGGGACGTCTCCAAGGAGACGGGCCGCATCCAGAACCAGGCCGGTTCCGAACCCACTGGGCCCACGCCAGACCACCGCCCGTCTCCTCCTCAGGTCCGACTGCTTCTGGTTCCGGTTCTGGTTCCGGTTCTGCTTCTGGACCCTAACCTCTGCTTCTGCAGGGGGCGCCGGCAGAGCCGCACACAGCCGAGGAGGAGGAGGAGGAAGAGCGGCCGCCCATGGATCTGTTCAGAGCCATCTTCATCACGTCCTCCGAGGAGAAGTCCTCCTCTTCATCAGAGGATGACGGTGATGAAGACGAGGAGGCAAAGGGAGACGAAGAACCAGTGAAGCTGTTTGGCATCGCCTCCTCTTCCTCCTCCAGCCGCCTGGCAGGTCCTGTCCTCTCGTGCTCTGTGGATTTTCCCAGCATGCCTCTGGCTCTCAGCTCCTCTTCCACCCAGATGCCAAGCAGGGAGGAAGAGGAGGAGTTTGGACCCAAGCTGCCACCTCCTTCAGCAGCTGATGGTGAGAAATCATTTAATCTCCATGGCAACCTTCAAGGTGCAGCTCCTCCCCCACTCAGCTCCTTCAGGCTAGGCAGCAGCAATTAGCAACCAGCTGAGCACATTATAGCAGTTGCTGCTCAGAGCAACACTGGTAAGAACGTTACAGGGTTAATGACGGAGCCATGCTGGGATGACTTCCTGGAGGCGGAGCTTCAGAAAGAGCAGGGGCTTCTTAAAGAAACAGAGGCCCAATTTCAAAATGTTAAAACAGGAAATAACATTTGATATATGACGATTTTTTATAATAACTGACAGTAAATAGTTGTTATAAAGTGGAACTATGTGCTGGAAAACAGAGCACTGCCCCTTTAAAATGTCTGCCTGTTGTTCTCCTGTTCAGCCACAGGAGGCGCCACCGCTGCCTACCAGAGGAGCCGCCGGAGGAGCAAAGAAGAGAAGAAGCAGAAAAAAAAGCAGCAGAAACACCGGAAGGAGAAGAAGGTAGAGGAAGAGGAAGATGAAGAAGAAGGAGCGTCGGCTCCTGCTGGCCCCGCCCTCAGCTTCTCTCTCTGTTTCTGCAGAAGAAGAAACACAGGAAGCACAAGGCGAAGCAGCAGAAGAAGAGTCGGGAAGAGGAGTCCAGTAGCTCTGAGGACGGCGAAAGCGTTCAGCCATCCACAGGCGACCTGCTGAGAAGGTCAGAGGTCACAGAGAGCTTCAGGGTTCTATCGGGTCAAACCGTCTTGTTCTAACCAGACCTGTCTTTGACCCGGTTCCAGGCTGAAAAGCATCCGGACCCCGAACTCCTGGTGACCCGCAGAGCCTCTCTTCTGCTGCTGCCTAATAAACACCTGAATCATCTGACCGGTGGCGGTGCCTTCATGGTCAATCGGACTCTGTAGTGTCCGGCTGTACACTTAGCACAGCTGTGCTTAGAACTGTGACTGGTCAGTTCCTGTCACCTGACCATGTTGAAGCGTTCCCATTGGGTCAGAAATTTCCCCATCGAGCCGAGGAGCTCCAGTTCCTGGAGGGGAGGAGGAGGAGGAGGAAGAGCTGAAGGCCGGAAGAACCTGTAGAAAGAAAAAATATAAACACATATATCAAAATATAAAATAAAATGTATAAAAATATATGACACACCAGTGATGTGTGGTCAGTGGAGGCCGGTGATCGCTTTATCTGGATCTGTGAACAGCCTCACCTCATCATGGAAGAATGGTATAGGAAGATAATTTATATTGCTACTTTCATCCTGTGTTTTGAACTGTGAACAGGTTTTTTTATTTAGCTTAACCAATTTAGATTATTTTTTTCTTCAAAGTCGCTGGATTTTCGCATTTTTCCGTTCAAATGCTCAGAAGGTGAGTTAGCAGTGAGCCGAGCCTCACCTGGACGGATCAGCGTCTCACTGCCTGCACTGGCTGCCAGTCTATGGCATTGAATGTATCAACTCATTTTCCATCATTTAGCTCGTATATATAATATACAGCGTTTGTTGCCATCAACTGTGTGTGTTGAGTTTCGTGCTGAGCAGCGATCAGAAACCAGAGATCAGAAACCAGAGAACAGACTGGAGGTGAGGCAGGCAGTTCTCTGGCCTCATGGCAGGGGGCGCTCATGATCCCACACAGACTCCACACTGCAGAGGAAGAGACGGCAACAGCGAGCTAACTACACAGTAAACAGGTGAAGCTGCACCCCACGAGTCCAGGTGTAGCTTGTCCGATACAAGGTGGTTTGAGTTGAACTTCCATGCTGTGCAGCACTAAATTAATATCTATATGTCCAAATTTCAATGAATTCACGGAGTTTTTCTACCTTGACAGCGCGGCTATGGATGGCATGTGAAAGTAAAGTCTTTTTGCTCTTCAATGTTGTCCGCATGCGCGAAATTTCTATAACAATATATAACAATGACGTGCAGCAGGTCTGATGACGTCCGAGTCTCACCTCACGTCACTGTGACGCACATGTAGAATACTTTAAGAATGTATTTTATATGTACAAATTTAAAATATGTATATATACCTAAACATACGTATTATATATAACTTTTTTATCCTATTTGTACAGCTATTTGAGCAGTTTGTCCTTTGGCTCTTGAGCGCGCCGTCTCAAACACGTTGCTATGGCAACAGCTAACCAGTGGCTTCGTCAGCTAGGCGTTTTTTTGTCTTCGTTTTGGTTTATTTGAAATAACTTGGCTAAAGCTGGAGCCGGTGGAGGTGCAGCAGCCTCCCGGAGGAGGAGGAGGCCGGGAGGAGGAGCAAGGAGCAGACTGGAGCGCAGAGCCTCAGGTGAGTCCGACCTGTACCAGTTAGCTTTAGCATTAGCTCGAGCTACATTCAGGGTCGCTTTATCTGGATCTGTGAACAAAAGTCTGTTCATAAAGGTGAAGTCATCTCTGAACGAAATATTTACTTTGAAAGAGTAAAACAAATTATTTAATTCCTGGTTAAAGAAAAGATTTCACCTTTTATTCGTGTAACAGAAAATGTGTTTCATACTTGAGGAAAAAGTTAGTGCGTTCCCTGGCAGGGCCGGCCCAAGGCATACGCAAACTACTCAGCCGTTTAGGGCCACCGTGGGGCCCCTCAGTGGAGCTGATTTTTTAAAGTAATAATTTCTGTCATTATAATATCAAAAACACAAAATGTCACCATGAAGTGATTTGTTTTTACAATAATGTATGTAGAAATCATTATTTCCTCATACAGTTTATAGCAGGTGTGTGGATGATCTAATGATCGGACTGCTGGTTGCAGCCGGTCCACATGTTAGCAGAACCAGAAGGCCCAAAACCACATTTGGCTTAGAGCCCCATGGAGGGTTGGGCCGGCCCCGCCCCCTCGTGTAGATACCTTTGGCTGAAATTATTTAGAGTGAAGCGTCCTGTCTCCATCAAGGATCTCTGGCGCCTCAGCCGTGAGGCGTTTTAGGGTTTCCTGTAGCGTCAGCCAGTTTGGTTTCAGTCACAGGTCATCCTGTCGATAATGAGGCAGATCAAGTGACTTTGCTTGAAAGTGTTTTTATTTACAGAGACGATGGAGCCTCCATGTTCCAGTCGCATCCACCTCCTCCAGATAAAATCAGCCCAAACTCACCGGTGACTTTATACCAGAACCGATTCCTGATGCTGACGATGTATACGGTCCACTTTTCTACCGATTCGACTCCATGAAGCAACAGAAGAAGCTGATCAGCTGATCATGCTGCAGCCAGAAAAATTACCTGGTCTGCTGCAGCTGACCCAGTCTGAACTGGTTTTGTGCTGCAGGTTCCAGTGAAGGTGCTGCATGCTCACGGCGATGACGTCACCGCAGCCCGGTTCTGTTGCGGCGACCGCGGCATCCTGAGCTGCTCATTGGACGGCAGCGCCATCCTCTGGGTAAACTACTGCTCTGCACGGGTTCTTGCTGTGTGACTCTGCACTGACCTCTGACCTCTGCAGGATGCGGAGAGCGGCCAGCCTCTGAGGCTGTTTGCTGGAATTCACAGCAGAGCCATCACTGAGTGTGCTCTGATCCCCACCAGCAACAGGTTGGGCTCACACCACCTACAGCTGGAGTCTGATAATTTACACTAATCCAGGTCAACAGGCTGACCTTAAGGTGTGTGTGTGTGCGTGCGTGTGTGTGTGTGTCAGGATGGTGACGGTGTCCTGGGACAGGAAGATGGTGGCCTGGGACCTGGAGACCGGACGTGTCCTGGTACTTGCTGTCCTCCTCCCGGGCCCTGCGGGGAGGACGGCCTGCTGACCGTCTCTGGTCTGTGTGTCCAGTGGGAGACGGTGTTGGACGGCCTGCTGACGTCCTGCAGCTGCTCCTCTGACGGCCGGCTGCTGGCCTGCTCCGCCGACCCTCAGGAAATTGTCTTCATCTGCGACACCTCCGGTGGCCAGATGTTGCATCGCATCAACAGTAGGACGGCGTCTCGGCGCACCGGACTCCGCCTGTCCCTGTGAGACGTTCATGTGCCGCTCTTGTCCCCCCGCAGACCACCACCGCTCCACCATCACACGGGTCCGCTTCGACCCTCTGGACCAGCGGGTGGCGTCGGTGTCCGCAGACCGGACCATCAAGCTGTGGGACTTTCAGGCCAAGAGGACGACCATGTCCATAAGCAGGTTGGCGCGGCGCAGCTCTCTGTGCTCCAGGGGGCGCTGTTGTCCGTTCTCTCCATCAGAACCTCTCAGGTCCGGTTCAGTAGAAAGTTCTGTCATTGACTCATCCTGAACAAGCATGTGGTGACAGTGGAGAGGAACAACAGGGACAACCTTGCAGAACGAGAACGGTTTCCATGGTGATAGAAAGTACCCCAGATCTCTCATCATCTGTGTTTGCTCTCTCCCTCAGTAACCATAGCAACGTGATTTCCAGCTGCTGCTTCAACGGCAACGGGCACTTCCTGTGCACGGCATCATGGGATAGGACCCTGAAGCTCTGGGACCTGCAGGGGGGACAATTCCGGTCCCGGGGTGGCGCGGCGCTGCAGCTTGGCCATGAGGGCAGCGTGAGCTGCTGCGTACTGTCCGCTGACGGTGAGGCGTTCAGGGACGGTGCGGCGTTCAGTGAGGCGTTCAGGGACGGTGCGGCTCAGATGAAATACTGCATCCAAACAGAGGAATCTGCAGCTCCTTCTGAAACAGTTTTTGTTCCTCCAACATGATTTTTGGAAACACTGAGTTGCACGGGAACGTTCCGCTGAAACCATTCGGTTGATGACGGACCAGCCCGGTTCTGCTAACCTGGTTCTGGTCCTTCCTGTCCCCCTCGTGTCCTCAGGTGACATGCTGGTGTCCGGCTCCTACGACCGGACCGTGGCGCTGTGGGATCCGTCCTTGCTCCGCCGGACTCTGGTTCTGAGGGTGACAAGAACCCGCCACTTGTTTCCCGAGGAGACGAAGCTCAGCTGATTTCTGTAGATCAGCTGATGTGTGTTTACTTCCAGGGCCACTCTGATTGGGTGACGGATGTGTCTCTCAGCGCTGACAGGAAGCTGGTTGTCTCTTCCTCCAAGGTTGATTTTCTGTTTCTTAAAGACAAACTGGATTCTTAGGAAGTATTCACATTTCCCCAGCCTGCAGTATTTAGTTTTAACCAGCAGGAGGCAGAGCAGAGCTGAGAAGTGAAACATTGGGTTTTAACAATCTGAAAAGTGTGGCACGTCTTTGAGCTCGCGCTAGGTGGCGCCCCTTCTGGCTGCAGCTGTTGCTCATCACTGGTTCTTCTGAATGGGTGTGAATACTTTAGTGCAGGGGTGTCAAACTGCAGTCCTGGGGGCCACTGGAGGCCCTTCAACCTTTAGATGAGCCTCTGCTGCATCACCTGAGGTCACCTGAGAATAATGAGTCACTAAGGCTGTGGAGATTTGATCCACACAGAAGGAGGCGATGAAGCCGTTTCATTCCAGTGTTTTGTACCTGTGGCTCATCTAAAACCTGCAGGACACCTGGAGGACTGGAGTTTGACACCTGTGCTTTAGGCCGTCCTCCGGCTTGGCTGCGCGTTAACCTTTGACCTTTGACCTGCAGGACGGCAGCGTCCGGCTGTGGGACGTGCAGAACGTGGAGCAGATCCCCGAGGTGATGCAGATCAAAAGCAGAGAGGGAACCGGGGTCCAGATCCTGAAGGTGAGGACGTTTTCTGGTGACCCGGTTCTGGTTCTGTTCACCAACATGGCGGCGCAGCTCTTCTCTGGTTGCCATGACGACGCTCTCGCTGTCTCTGCAGTGTGAAGAGTGTGGAAGGCCGTTCCCGGTGTCCAGACTGCTGACCTCTGACCTGCTGACGCGTTGCGTCTTCTGCCGCCTCAAAGCTCCGCCCACGTTCCGCCTCCAGCCGCCGCTGTCACCCTGCCCGTCTCCTCTGATTGGTGGAGAGCGCAGCGACGCCTGATGAGCTCAGGAACAGGGAGCAGAGTGAGCAGCCCGTGTTTGCTGCGTACAAGATCTTCGGATGGGTCTGGGGATGTCACATGATGCGTTACCATGGTTACGGAGCCCCCAGAACCACTCCTCTGATCACAGATTCTGTGTCATATGACCCAGTCAACACTTTCTCTCTGAAATTTGACCTTTGACCTGCTGTTCTTTTCAGGTTTAAATTTTAAAGTTTTTTCTAAATTACATCATTTTTGGTTAGTTTGTTTAATCTTAGGTCTGGACGTGAAAAAACAAAATGAACAAAATCCTTCAATAAGGTGAATACACATTAATTGCCAGGATTGGGGGCGGGGCTCCCTCTGGACCGGTCCATGTGATTGGTCTGAAGGAAACACTCTGCTGCCCAGCCAATCAGATGGCAGCATCTCATGAGCGGCATCACAGGAAACAGGAAATGATGACGGTCAGTTTCCTTCATTGCAGCGGCTTCCGCTTTATTCAGTAAGATTATATCAGTCTGCAGACTGGCTGTGCTGCGTGGTTGAACTTTTTTTCTTCTATTTTCTCTCTGATTTGGGCCAATAAATCTACCATCACCAGGAAACATTGAACATTCAGATCTGACTCCCTTCCTTAGTTTCTTTTCTGATAAGTGAAATATTTTGGAATAAAGATCTGAAAGCAGCAGCGACATGAACAGGAAGTAGAGACGACAGCGGCTGAGATATTCTGTGGGTTTTATTGGGCAGGCGGCGGCATCAGAAGGTGCTCTGCAGCAGGCAGCGGCAGCCGCAGCCGGCCGGACACTCGTCCTGGCGCCGGAACCAGTCCATCATGTGTCCAGTATGGCCGCCGTGGCCGCAGCTCAGGCAGAAGTTGGAGGAGCCGCGCACGGTGACGTGGCACACGGCGCACTGGAAGGTCAGCCGCTTGCACACAGCGCACTGCGTCCCGCGCGCCTGACTGCGGCAGTGGCAGCAGTACAGCCCGAACTCTGCAGGGAAACAGACCCGTCAGAACCAGAACCCGACCCGGCCGGACCGCTGAGGGAAACGTACCGATGCCTTTGTGAGGTTCTGGCGGGCCGGCCGTGAACTTGAGGACGTCGGCCCGCTTGTCGCCCAGACCCCAGCGGTACAGGATTTCACCGTAACTCTTCTTGAAGTCGTCAAACTGCAGCGTGTTGGCCGGGTCCAGCAGCCTGGCAGGAACAGGAAGTGACATCACCTCAACAACAGCTCCGGCTCGAACAGCTGTGACCGCGGGGGGCGATGGTGTGCAACTACGTCTTGAGGCTGAACACTGACGGAGCGTCACATCGTCAGTGTTCAACCTCGGCTGTTTGATAAGTTTTAATGTTTCTGCCACCATTTTGTAAATAATATTTAACCCTCAAATAGCCAAGATCACACGGGTCGCAAATTATTCCGGCCAGAGTCATCTTTGACCTCTGACACCTGTAAAACCAACAGTTCTATCACCTTAGCACTGCAATCTGGGTGTATTTATAATAATCTGTACCCCTCAAATAGCCAAATTCACACCGATTATGACGTCCAACATAATCTGTAACATGCAAGTACGTTTTCAAGACATATTGCTCATTATCGCCCCCTGTGGTCACAGAAAATGATGCAACAAGTGATCTGCTCGGCGTCCAAAGGAAGACGAGCCTTGATTTAGAGCCGAGGAGCAAACTCACCTCTTGTTCATGTCATGCAGCTCCCGCTCTCGCTCCCGAGGGTCCGTGTAGCTCTGGTTGCCATAGCGATAGTCATCAGGAGAAGACTCCCCCCAGGGGGTGGGATGCTCAGGGTCTCTGACTGAAACACAGACAAAGAGGGTTGGGGTGGCCTGTAGGGGGAGCTGTGGAGGTTGGGGTGGCCTGTAGGGGGAGCTGTGGAGGTTGGGGCGGCCTGTAGGGGGAGCTGTGGAGGTTGGGGGGCCGGGGGCACCTGTGGTCCAGGTCGCTGCGATGGAGTCGGAGGTGCTGGAACAGGAGCCGGATGTCACGGAGCTGGACGTGTAGCTGGGCTGAACACAAAGAAGGAACATCACTGAATCTGCTCCAGGCTCAGCAGCAGGGGGCGCTGCAACCACACGTCGACTTACATATCGGGAGTGGAGGCGGGAGCCGGGGTGTCCGTACAGAGAGTAGCAGTCAGGGGGCGGAGCCTGAGCCCTGAACACGCTGCAGAGCATGGCCAGAGTCTGGACGTCGCTCATCTGACTGTAGTGATCCAAACTGATGGGTTATAATAGAGACATCTCAGCTTTTACACTCCTCCACACCAACATATATTCCCTTCTGCAAACTCACAGCGTCTCCAGCAGGTGGCGCCCAAAAGGGTGTCTGGCCCAGGGCGTCTCTGTGTCTGGGTCAGAATCTGGACTCAGGTCCTGACTGGTGGCGGCGGACGCCAGAGCCCAAACCTGCACAGCAGAGGCCGGGTGAAGGTTGTGGCCCCCACCAGTAGCCCACCAGTCAAACTGTTCCTGACCAGCAGTTTGTGGTCAGGAAGGATGCTGCAGAGGTTCAGGCCGTGTGAGAACCTGTGAGGACCTGTGAGGAGATGGATTCACGCTCACCTTGGCCAGGTCTCTGCGTCCCACTGCAAGTGCTGCTGCTGCGTTCTTCTGACAGGTTTCCTGAATGTCGCTCATGTTCAGACTGAGGAAGACAAACAGACGTTCAGGTTGGACGCCACCGTCTTTCATCCAGACGTCCCTCTGCCCACATCCTCACTGCGACAGACTGCAGGGGTTCTGTGAGGCGGACACTTGGCTTTGTATCCAGAGGACGGGGACAGCCGGTCTGGGGACAGTGTCTCTGGGGGACGTATGAGGACGCAGGGACTCACATGTAGCTCTCTCCCAGAGCCTTGTGCACAGGCAGCAGGCAGGAGATCTCCTGGATGATGACCTTCCCGGCCAGCTTGATGGGCCGGCTGCTGTACTCCGCTCCTTCCCGCTTCGTCTTGAAGCGCCGCGATTTCTGACGGAGACACGGACAGACAGGAGGACGGGGACGGCCGGCCGAGGAGACAAAACAGCAGCTGATTAAACAGCTTCAGGATCACAGCAGAGGCTGTTCACACTGGAACCACTGGAGGATCTCTGGGTCCAGTAAGTGGACCTCAAGAGCACGGATGGTCTAGCAGAACCGCGTACTCTGGACCCGAGTCGCCAGCAGGTGCTGGTTCTGCTGATCTCAGTGTGAACATCTCGTCAGCTTTAAGAGCCAAATTACTTCATAGCAGGTGAGACGCAACTCACCTGGACAGGTCAAAGGTTAGTAAGGACAGCAGGCAGGAGTCACTGCGTTAGCTTAGCTTATGTGTTCAAAACGGAGCAAGAACAGCCAGTCCAGAACCCGCGGGTCGGTTCTGCTCAGCTCAGAGGGACAAGAGCTTCCCTGCAGCCTTCATCATTATGTTTGGGCTCCACTGGCCTTCATGGGAAACCGGCAGCTGGTGATGGGAGAGGCAAAGGTCAACAGGTCGGGAATCGAACCTGCCACAGCCTTATGCGGGCTGTGCTTAACCCCAACCCAGAAAGGAATTTCTGCTAGACAAAATGAAATATCTGAGTTTATTTGAGTCCATCAGAACTGAGGTTCTGCTTTGATCAGAACCGGACCACACAGTCACTGGTCAGAGAGAGACTTGCCAGTGGAAATCGCCTTTTGGTCCAGTTTGATGGTTTCTTGTTTCAACTGGAAACAGTTCAACAGGAAGTGGTTCCCAGTCAAGAACCAGTTAGCTCCGCCTCTTCCTGACCGTCCAGACTGGACGACAGAAGCAGGGTCCAGTCAGAACCAGAATCCTGGGTCTCCCAGCAGCAGCTCTGGGCGGAGCTTGCTGACCGGTCCCACTCTGCACTGGTGGACCGGTTCCGTAGGAACACCGGCGCCACCTTCAGGAATGGCAGGGGAAGCGTTATGCTCCAAGGAAATGGGTCAGAACCATAAACCAGTAGAACCTGGACCAGGCAGGTCCAGGTGGGAATTAATCCAGCTAAGCCCAAAAGCAGGGCGGCCCAAACCGTCCGGCACCAACATGGAGCTTTTCTCCCAGAAGCTGCTGAGATCCACTGGTTTCTCAGTCAGGTTACTGGTTTCTCAGTCAAGTTACTGGTTTCTCAGTCAGGTTACTGGTTTCTCAGTCAGGTTACTGGTTCCCCAGTCAAGTTACTGGTTTCTCAGTCAGGTTACTGGTTCCTCAGTCAAGTTACTGGTTTCTCAGTCAAGTTACTGGTTCCTCAGTCAAGTTACTGGTTCTCAGTCAAGTTACTGGTTCCTCAGTCAAGTTACTGGTTCCCCAGTCAGGTTACTGGTTCCTCAGTCAAGTTACTGGTTCCCAGTCAGGTTACTGGTTTCTCAGTCAGGTTACTGGTTCCTCAGTCAAGTTACTGGTTCCCCAGTCAGGTTACTGGTTCCCCAGTCAGGTTACTGGTTTCCAGTCAAGTTACTGGTTCCTCAGTCAGGTTACTGGTTTCCTCAGTCAGGTTACTGGTTCCTCAGTCAAGTTACTGGTTCCTCAGTCAGGTTACTGGTTCTCCCAGTCAAGTTACTGGTTCCCCAGTCAGGTTACTGGTTCCTCAGTCAGGTTACTGGTTCCTCAGTCAAGTTACTGGTTTCCTCAGTCAAAGTTACTGGTTCCTCAGTCAAGTTACTGGTTCCCCAGTCAGGTTACTGGTTCCTCAGTCAAGTTACTGGTTTCCCAGTCAAGTTACTGGTTCCTCAGTCAAGTTACTGGTTCCCCAGTCAGGTTACTGGTTCCCCAGTCAGGTTACTGGTTCCCCAGTCAGGTTACTGGTTTCTCAGTCAGGTTACTGGTTCCCCAGTCAGGTTACTGGCTCCCCAGTCAAGTTACTGGTTTCTCAGTCAGGTTACTGGTTCCTCAGTCAGGTTACTGGTTCCTCAGTCAAGTTACTGGTTCCTCAGTCAAGTTACTGGTTCCTCAGTCAAGTTACTGGTTCCTCAGTCAGGTTACTGGTTCCTCAGTCAAGTTACTGGTTGAGGCAATCAGTCCAAGTTTATCGTTTATTGATCGTTCTGAACCTCATCAAAGGTCAACAAGGTGAAACAACCTGAACAGGTGATGAACTCAGATCCACCTTTTACTTTCCGTCTCACTTTGTCGTTAAGCACACCCGTTGCCGTGGCAACCGCCCGCAAGCCGAGCAGAGCTACGTTAAAACATTCGGTCCGTTCCGATATCAGGTTTCCAGGTTGATCTGTATTGATTATTGATGAGCCTCATGACCACAGCGGCGGCTGATTGGCTGCTTTAAACTCCTGATCCTGATCTTTCAGTCGCTTTTTATTGTCAATGGATCTGAAACAAAAACCTAACAATAATTACTGATAATATTCATTTCAACACGTTTTGTTGATATTTTATTCTCGAATGAAGCTACAAACGTTTTGGATCTTAGTGAATATTTTGATGAGCCAGTCAGAACAGGAAGTTCTGCTCTCAGCTTCCTGTTGGCCTTCAGTTTGTCACCTGCTGCAGAGACTCAGAACCTGATCGACGTATTGATCGGCCCTGCCCAAAAGTATTCATACCTCTAAGGTTTGAACCATGAAGTTTGGTTCCGAGACACCAGAACCAAGAGCTGAAGGTTCTGTCCAGATCCAGTACCTGAACCTGGAGGAAGCAGATGTTGGGTTTTGGTTTTGATCCAGAACCATCAACACTTTTTCCCTTCTGATGAGAACATTGGACCTCAAAAATGTTTGAGCTGCAAACAGAACCGTCTGGACCCGCCGAGCCGGTACCGGGCCGGAGCCCGACACACAGATCAGGATGAAGGTGATGATGATGATGTGCAGCTCAGTGTGTTAGTGGAGGAGAAGCAGCCAATCAGAGACATGCAGGTTAAAGCAAGCTGAGCGCTGGAGGGCGGGGCAGAGAGCTGTACCGGCCAATCATGGAGGGTTTGGACAGACCAGCGGCGGGAGGCGGACATGGGAAGCTTCTGATTGGAGGACAGTGGGGAGGAGGCGTGGCCCACAGTGATTGGTCGAGAGGAAAACAACAGAGGAACAAAACACAAAGGGAAGAAAGAGAAGCCAATCAGGAAGGTCCTTCACTTCCTCTGCGTGGTTACCACGGTTACCAGCTCAACCTCATGGGTTAACCTCCGGTTCTGGAGTCCGGCCCGCCCAGCAGATCCAGTACAACTGCCGGGTCAGAACCAGAGTTTTGAGCAGACTGGCTCATCTGGACTCAGGCAGGCCATCAGAACCAGAACCATACCAATCAGAACCAGAGGTACCAGTCTGCAATAAGTTCTGCAGACGACCCAACGACAACAGAACCACCAGAAAAGCTCTGAGGTTCTATTGGATCAGTTTAGAGGTTCTGTTGGACACCTTGACCCGGTTACTGGTCTGTGGGTCCTACATGCTTTGTAGGCAGAGGTTCTGGATGGGTTCTGGACCCGTCCGTATTTGTGGTGCTGACAGCTGTCTTCCGATGTTCTGGTAATGATGAACAGAAGCGGGCCGGTTCTGGTTCCAAGAGGAGGTTCTGTTCCAGGACTCCATCAGGTTCCTCTAGTAGAACTGGTATTTTTCTCAGAACCAGAACCTTCTGGGCCTGGTTCTGAAGGAGAAGCTCCATCCTGACCCCGGGCCTCCTGCTGGCTGTTTAGTGGTACTGCAGGTTGTGTGGGGTCGCTACCACCGCGTGTGTGTGTGTGTGTGTGTGTGTGTGTGTGTGTGTGTGTGTGTGTCTTACCCGCTCCTTGTAGTAGAAGGAGGAGATGGAGACGGTGTCCTTGTCGGACCGGGTCGGGCTGCCGCTGTAGAGCCGCAGCGTGTTCTGGGACTCGGAGCGCATCTTCATCGGGGTCAGGACGCCGCTGTGGTAGGCGGACAGCGCCGACAGGGACCTGTGGGAGACCGGAGAGGCGCTCTGGACCTTGTGGTTCTGATTCCCAGCTGATCTCTGCTGGCAGAACCGGACCGTCCAATCGGACCGCTGGTTCCGCCCGGTCCTCACCTGGGCGTGGGTTCTGTGGGCGGGGCCGAGCGGTGCATGGTGATCGGTCGGGTGAAGTAGACCAGGCAGCCGGTACCGCAGAACCGGGCTCCGGAGGTCCGGGGGAACGGGATATTGGCGTCCTGAAAGGAAAGCGGTCGTTATGGCGATGAAGAGCGAGCGGCGGCGGCGGCCGGCAGGAAGTCACCTGGTAGGAGCCGTAGGTGTTGGTGACCCGAGGAAACGCCTGCAGGGACGGAGCCACGGGATTAGACAGGACAAACGGGCCGGACGCCGGACCGTCCTCTTGGGTCTGATGAACAGAGACACAATGCTGAGGATGGTGCCGGCCGGTTCTGACCCGGTTCTGACCCGGTTCTGACACTCTCACCATGTCTGACTCCAGGCAGGAGACGAGCTGCCGGACGCACGGCTCCAGGCAGTTCTGGTTCCGCTTCACCTTCTGCAGAGACGTGTCCATCAGGACCTAGACACAGACAGCTGGACTCAGGTTCTGGTCCACACTGAGCCCCGACCGGGTCCAGTCTGGCCCCCCAGCATCAGCTGGAGGCATCACTGAGGTTCTTTGGTGGGTCCTGAAAGTGGACCGGACCGGACCGGACCGAACGGACCCTCAGGGCTCAGAGTTCAGCCCGACTGCTTCTGGTTGTTCTGAGAGAAAGGTTCTGGTCCGGCTGCCGTCACTGACCTTCTGGATCTTGGTCTTCATGGCGGAGGGGATGGTCGTCGGGGCAACGAATTGGAAGGAGGGCGCGGCGTTGTTGGGGTACTGGACCGGAAAGTTGACCACCAGGTGGACCCGCTGACCGCCAAAGTGGGCCGACACCACGCAGCTCCGGTTCCGGGCGTCCATCTGGGGACGGATGCACAACCAGGTCAGACAGCCGGCAGAACCGGGCTGGCGGGGAACCGGGCGGCGGAACCGGGCCGCAGAAGGAGCCTCACCTCTACGTTGACGTTCCGGATCTGCAGGTTGACCAGGGAGAACTCCTGCTGCAGAGTCTGGGCCAGACCAGAACCGGCGGCCGGGTCCGAACGGCTCGCCGCCTGACCTGGGACGAGAGGTCAGACGTCAGGCTCAACAAAACCTTGATGTTCTGCCTCTAACCTTTGACCTTTGGGTGACAATCCGCACTGAACTCGGGTCGGCCACGTAATGGAGGAACATTTATCTGGACCTCAGGATGTTCCCTCCTGCTGGTCGGGTCGACCCGGTTCTACTGGAACCGGAACGTCTAACATTTCCAGCTGCTGTGGTTCTCACACACTTTGAGCAAACTGTTCTGGTTCTGGTCCAGTTGGTGGTTTGTTATCAGGACCAGCAACTGGACCAGAACCAGACCCAGACCTCTAGGTTCTGCTCCGGATCTGGACCGTCCTAGAGGAAAGGTCAAAGGTCACGTCAGCCGAAAGTTCTGGAGGAGTCGGGTTCTGTTTGTACCTGGCGGGCCATCCGCCTGCTGGGTGCCCCGGGACCTCTCCGTTTCCACGGTGATGGACACGTCCTCCATCAGCTCGTCCACCAGGTCGCCGACGCACAGCTGCAGCGGGAGACAAGGAGCGTCCAATCAGAGCGCAGCGGCGCCTCGCCCGGCTCCGATTGGCCGCCCACCGACCTTCTGCAGTTGAAGCTCCACCCTCCAGATCCGCAGCGTCTGGTCCCGGGACCAGGTCACCAGCTGGAAGTCCCTGGACCCTGGGGGACAGGAGACACTCTGACTGTCCGCACTTGGCCATCTGAGGGGGCGGCGGACGGGGGACGCTCACCTTCCTTCTGGGGACGCCACTGGAACTCCAGGACGACGTCATCGTGTCCAACAAAGGCGTGGACGGGACTGTTGAGGTCCAGAACGCTCCACAGCAGGAGACTGTTCTCCCGCCGCAGCTGAGGGACCATGACGGTGACGAGACCACTGGAGAACGGCTAGGACAGACGGGGACAGGGTGAGACAGAGGGACGGGGACACAGACTGGGACAGGGACAGAGACGAGCGTGTCTCACCGTGTAGCGGGCCTTCCACACTGGCACCTGGCAGGACAGGACGCTCAGGTACTTCCTGGGCTGCCGGTAGTCCCAGAACTGCGGACAGAAGAGAAAGGCCGTCTCGTCAGGACACCGTCCTGACGAGACGTTTATGACGGCGTGTCCTCACCCTGACGGAGTTGTCCTGGCTGGATGTGGCGAAGACGAACTCGTTGTCTCTGTGCCAGTCCAGGCCGTGGATCTTGGACAGGTGAGCAGCCAGGTACTCCACCGCCGTGTTGGGTTTCTGTTCAGACGAGAGGAGAGTTCAGAGGTCGTCGAGCTGCCAGACCTGTCCCAGAACCCGCAGGACATCTCACCCTCTTGTCCCAGATGCGGACGTCTCCATCATGGCTGGACGCCAGCAGATGTGGGTTCCTCCGGTTCCACTTCACCTGAGCAGCTCCAGCTGGTGGGTCGGCGGGACAGGGTCGGCGGGACAGGGTCCGCGGGACAGGGTCAGCAGTACAGGGTCAGCGGGACAGGGTCAGCAGTCAGCAGTAGGTTCAGGGAACTTGGGAACGTTTCAGGTGGAGGACTCACCGACAGCAGACAGCGCCACCGTGGGTTTCCGAGTGTCCCTGCGGAGCCAGATAGAGAGACATGAGGACAACAGCTCCAGTGTCTTCTGAGACCGGTTCTGGTCCGGTCCTGGGTTTTCCTCCTACCTGGTGTCCCAGATGTAGATGTAGGTGTCCACTGAGCTGGACACCAGCAGCTCTGAGTCGAACCAGGACCAGTCTAGGTCGCTGCCAGGATAATGACAGTGAGTCTCACCTGTCCCCAACTGTGGACAGGTGTGCTTGCTTTGTGTCTGTCACCTGATGACCCGGGTGTGTCCCTGCAGGGATGTGTGAGTCTCTCCATAACCGTCCCTCCAGGAGTATAGGTCCACTCGCTGGTTGCTCTGAAAACACAGGAGGGACATTGAGGACCTGGACCCCACCGTCACGCTGCTCTAGCATGGTGGTGGCAGCATCATGCCTGGATGCGACTTCATGAAATGGGTGGGACCATAAACGGCCGGGGATTCGTTCATCGGTCAGTCATCCAATAATGGCTCTAAGCCTCCAATAGAACCTTGTTCGGACCTGACCGGACCACAGCAGAACTCACCGAGGCAGCAAAGACATGAGCCTGGGACCGATGCGGGTTCCACTGGACCGTCCCCACGTCCCACTTACTGTGGCGGCCCATCTTACGGGACGGCTCGGACGGAGCGTCCAGGTTCACCAGGTAGAGGGAGTGCCGGCTGGACGGGGACAGAGAGACAGACGGGTCAGAGAGACAGACGGGTCAGAGAGACAGACTGGGACAGCAGCTGGTGATGTTGTCAGACATTGAATATGATCTTTTAAAAGAGACAAAGATTATCACTGGCTCCATTGGTTCTGCTGGCTCCATTGGTTCTACTGGCTCCATTGGTTCTGCTGGCTCCATTGGTTCTACTGGCTCCATTGGTTCTACTGGCTCCATTGGTTCTGCTGGCTCCATTGGTTCTACTGGCTCCATTGGTTCTGCTGGCTCCATTGGTTCTACTGGTTCTGTCTCTCAGACAGGATCCAACAGGCTGGTTTAGAACTGATTCAGAACCAGTTTGACTGGTTCCAATGTCAGAGCTGTAGGAGCCATCTGGGCTGGACCAGAACCCACATTCCTGTCCTGCCATGAACACCTCCAGTACCAGAACCGTCCTTGACTGAACCAGAGCTTCGATTTACTGCATAGCCAGGGTACAAATCAGTTATTGACGATTAATCAGGTAATTTCTTTTATTTGACGGTTGAATCTCTTTTCTATACAAAATTTAAAATATGATGAAATGCAAACAAATGATTTAAGTAAGGAGTCAGAACCTGATCTACAGGAATGGACCGGCAACCGGAGCTTACCCTGACAGCACGGCGTGGGAGCCCAGGCAGTCCACGGACATGGCGGTGGCCTGGAACACAGCACAGACCACAGGTCAGAGGTCAGCTCCCACCGGCCCTGACCTGCAAACCAACATGGCCGCCCCACTTGCAGCTATGCCCTCTTGCCTGCAGCTACATCTGGTCAAATCTGGTTTTCTTAAAAAAACTAATGACCCTGGACACCATGGTTACCATAGCAACCACATCCCAGAGACTGGGTGTGGTTGTTATGATGACGCTGGGGAGACGGCTATCTGTTGTCACGTGACTCAACATTGACTGAAAGTTGCCAAAGCTCTCCTCCCCAGGAAACCACGTGATCAGAACCATTCAGATAAACTACTGCAGACACTGCGGCTCAGTTCGGTTACGGAACCGGATTTGCGTTCGGTTCGCCAGGTGAACTGCTCTCAGCAGCGTCCGGTCAGAAACATCTGGGTCAGCTCAAACAGTCACACACCTGAGCGTCCCGAAACTCCACCACCACAGTCTCGCTGCTCCACCGCGCCGCCATCTTTCCTCCCCGTCTCACTGTCAACACAACGCCACGTGACCTTCAGGCGCTGTGGTGATATGTTCAATGGCGGCGGGTTCCTCCACTTCAGAACATTAAATAACTGGGTCACAGCAGGATCCGTAGATCTTGATGACAAATTATTAAACCATCCAGCCCGTTGTTAACCCTTCACCACTGCAAGGGAATTATGTGAGGATTACTGGAACATCCTGCTATTAACTACTTATAACTTTTAACTTCATCATTTAATCATTTAATTATTTTATTATTATTATATACGGATTTATAGTTTTAAAAGTAAATGAAAGTTTCGTTCAGGGCCGAACAGTGAAACACATCCGCTTTAAAGGTACATACATTTCCTATATTTTCCACATGAACACCTTTCAGATCAGCTCAACAAGGTAAAAAGTAACAAAGTTCTCAAAATTCCGACACTCGTGATGTATTTAAAGCACTCAGGCGTCAGATGGCTGTTTCCTCGCCTCTGATTGGCCGCTGCATCTGCTAGTCCCCAAGCCAAGATGGCGCCGACCCTGGTGGAGCATGTTGTCGCGGACGCTGGAGCGTTTTTAAAGCAAGCCCCGCTGCAGGTGAGTCCGTCAGCAGAAACAGATGGTCAGTGGGCCGCTGGTGGTGGAGCTCCGGCCGCGAAGCAGACGCTGCTGAGCGGACCGATTCTGACGTGGACCCGCTGAGCCTGAAGCTGGTTCTGGTCCCGGACCAACAGCTTTATGGTGTTAGGATCTTCGTCACAGCGGTACCAGAACAGAGTTGGGACGGGTTCTGGTACCATTTGCTCTGAGATCAAGCCGTGTTACCACGGCAACGTGAGTGGCTTTAACTGTGACGTAAGACATGATGACGTGCTGGTTTCCGCTGCAGGAGTTTGGCCAGAACATTTACACCCTGCGGGAGGTTCTGGACGAGATCCGGGACAGAACCACCCGGAGGAGTCTGGCCGTCCTTCCGTACCAGCTTACCTTCAGAGAGCCGAACCCGGAGCACATCAGAACCGGTACGTACCCGAACTGCTACCCGACTCAAAACACGTCCGAACCGGACCTTAAAACCAATTTTAAACATGGTGGACCCTCGAACTAATGACTCATTTTCAAATTTTTGTCATTTATGTTTCTTCCACCACACTTTTACATGCCGCTATCCACCCTAGGCCCGGAGAATGGCTGTGGAAACACATGGGTCTTACTTCCGGTCACCACCGGAAGTAGTAATATTTCACAGTAATTTGTAGTTTTTTTTTGTTTTTTTTTTGCTAACCTCTGTTTAACTTATACCTCCGTTTGTGGCTGTTCTCTAATAATCAAACCAAGATTAGTTTGTGGCAGCAATAAGTGTGCTGTGAGCGTGTTTCCGTGATTAGTGATAGGATACAAAAGAAATCCAAAGTGCTGGTTCATTGTGTGGACCAAAAGCAACGGAGGAAAACCCGCATCTGTTAGCTAACTCCGCTAGAGCCGGGAGCTAACTCCGCTAGAGCCGGGAGCTAACTCCGCTAGAGCCGGGAGCTAACTCCGCTAGTGCCGGGAGCTAACTCCGCTAGAGCCGGGAGCTAACTCCGCTAGAGCCGGGAGCTAACTCCGCTAGAGCCGGGAGCTAACTCCGCTAGAGCCGGGAGCTAACTCCGCTAGAGCCGGGAGCTAACTCCGCTAGAGCCGGGAGCTAACTCCGCTAGTGCCGGGAGCTAACTCCGCTAGGCCGGGAGCTAACTCCGCTAGAGCCGGGAGCTAACTCCGCTAGAGCCGGGAGCTAACTCCGCTAGAGCCGGGAGCTAACTCCGCTAGTGCGGGTCATTTCTTTAAGTCACTATATTCTACCGCTTAGTGCAAACACTATTGCCACATTTAAGCTGAGCTAGCAGGTATTCCCGCCTGAAACCTCTTAGAAAGCCAGTTAGCAAGTTGCTAACATGTAATCAAATGGCGGTCCTGGTTCGCGGCAAAAGTTCCATTATTCACTCAAAGCCTGAATTGCGTTAATTGGTAGTAAGGTGGATAGTTGAACTTGGTGGGGTTCGGTCTTTCAGTCATATACTTTTCTTGTGAGTCATGGAGAAATATACTAAACGTCCTGGAAACCCTGTTTTCTGAAGCAGAACCTGGCAGACGGGTCTAACTGTCACTAATAGAACCCGAGTGAAATTTCAGAGTTCTGGTTTGGTGAAGCTCTGACCCGGTTTCAGTGATAGAGTTCTCCAAGAAGACAGGCGACTACTCCAGCCTGTCCGCCACCGACATCAAGGTTCTGGCTCTGACCTACCAGCTGCAGCTGGAGCACGTCGGGTCGCAAAACCTCAAGGCGGAACCGGACCTGAAGGTACCAGCCCAGGTCCCCTTACAATCGGCAGAACCCGCCCAGATCTGACCCGTTCCTCTGTTCCAGGTGACCATCCAGAGCACACAGCGCCACCCAGAGGCTCCGGTCCACATCGCAGGCTTTCACTTTCCCTCCAGGGTATGGACCAAAGCCGGTTCTGGTTCTGGTCCTGGTCCTGGAAATCTGAGTTTTGTTTCTGTCTCTTCAGAGGACTGTGGACGCTACGAATGCCGGACACACTGTGTCGGAACCATCCACTCAGACGGACCCGGACCAGTTCAACAGCTTCCAGTTCTGGAGGCAGCCGCTACAGAGCCTGGAGGGAGACCTGCTGGACCTGCTGGTGGGTGGTGGTTCTACAGGCAGATCCGGTGGCCCTCTGGTGCTAAACGGTTCCTGTTCTGTTCCGTCAGGATCTGACCGATCCGGTCCAGCAGCCAGACATCCCAGCGTCTTCAGGGACAGACGAAGACTTCAGCAGCTTCCGGTTCTGGAGAGACCCGGTTCCCAGCGTGGACCAGGACCTGCTGGCCCTCCTGGTGAGTCTTCATTGGCGACCCTGTTCTGCTGGGCCCGATTCCGCCTGGAAGCAGCCGCTGAACTGTTAGTTTACAGGATGTGGGTGGAGCCTCGTCTCAGGTGGAGGAAAGGAGGGCGGAGCCTGGGCTGGCAGAGGACCAATCGCACGACGACGACGATGATGATGACGGCTGGATCACTCCCAGCAACATCGGGCAAGTGAAGATGGAGTCGTCTGATTGGACGGAGGCGGCTGATGTTAGAGTGGGGTGCCTGACCACCGACTTCGCCATGCAGGTGAGTGTCTGTCGGTTCTGCTTGATTGGTTCTGCTCGGTCCGGCCTCTGACCCGTCTCTGTCTCCAGAACGTTCTGATCCAGATGGGCCTCCATGTTCTGTCCGTCGGCGGCCTGGTGATCCGCCGTGCCCGCAGTTACATCCTGCGGTGCCACGCCTGCTTCAGGTAAGCCGTCGCAGAACCGCCTGGTGTGTTGCGGCCCACAGGCCCGCCTGACCCGGTTTGGTTTTCAGGACGACCAGCAACATGAGCAAAGCGTTCTGCCCTCACTGCGGCAACCACACCCTGAAGAAGCTGGCGGTTACCGTTGGTGACGATGGCAGCATCCAGATGCATTTCTCCAAGAATCCCAAGGTCATGAACCCCCGAGGAACCAGGGTGAGACACTTTGACCTTTAACCCCTGTATAACCTTCAGGTGGGTCAAATTCCACCTGCAGGTTCTGCTGTTGTCAGAACCGGTTTGGGGCCCCAGGTTGCCAGGCAACGTTCCTGCTGGATGGAAGGGTTAAAGGTTAAATTAGGAGTCCAGTTGAAGCTGTTAAACTAGTTGAAGCAGAACCACAGAGCCGTCTAGACCAGTAGCCACAGTTCTGCCAGCTGACTCAAACCAGTGGTTCTGGAGGTCCAGGTGTGGTTCCAGCGCTGGTTCTGGTAGAACTTTCCTCAGTGCTAACTCTGATTGTGCTGATGTCCTCAGTACTCGCTGCCGCTGCCTCGCGGTGGGAAGCACGCCACCAACCCCCACCTGGTGGAGGACCAGCGCTTCCCGCAGCAGCGGCTCTCCAGGAAGGCCCGGCAGAAGACGGACGTGTTCGACCCGGACTACGTGGCCGGAGCGTCGCCGTTCTGCCAGAACGACGTCTACAGCCGCGCCGCTAACCTGCAGATCCGCGATGGGCAGAGCGGCGCCGGCCGCAGGCGGGCCAACCCCAACGCCGCCCACAGGAAGTTCCTCAAGAAGAAGTGACGGAACCAGGTCCAGCCCGGCTCTGGACTTTCATGTTTTCAAAACTCTGAACATCTGGGTTCACTTGTAGGACTTTTCCAGAACCTGTTTCATTTCTTGGCTCAGAACCTCCCTGCAAAAATAAATGCTTCTTTTTTATTTTTATTATTGCTATTAAATTTAGTTTGAACGCTTCTGTGTAGTTCTGCTGTTTGGCCACCAGGTGGCAGAGTTTGAAAACACAACAAGACTTACAACTGAGGTTTTAATGAACAGAAGAAAGTTCGGTTCTCACTGTTGGGTACAGATGTACTTCAAGATCCCGTCACCCACAATGATTCTGCAAGTCCATCAGAACCCTGCCGAGGTTCTGGTTCTGGCCCGTCACTCTGCATCAGCCTCCAGTTCTGCTGGAGCCTCTGTGCGGCCCGGCTGAGAAGGTTCCGGTTCTGGTTCCGGCTGAGAGAGCGAGCCCTGCTCGGCTGGGATGTCAGCCTCCGGTAGCAGCGGTTCTGGTTCTGGTTCCTTCTGAGGGAGAATGAAGTCCAGCGGCTGCAGGATGGCAGAGACGTTGATGTGGCCCAGACCGCCGTACCTGTGCAGCTGAGACGCAGGAACACCTGGAGAGAGAGAGAGAGACACCGCGATCAGAACCCACTGCATTTCCTCCAGTGGAAAATGCAGTGTGACGCGGCGGGCCGCTTGCTCACCCAGAACCAGTGCCAACTGGGCCGGAGGGAACAGAACCTGCAGGCAGCGGCTAAGGAAGGGCAAAAGGTCATCAGCGAATGACGAGCAGAACTGGACGAACAAATCCTCCTCTCTGCTGCTGAAGGCCGACTGCTCGGCCCGGTGGAACGCCACAACGACACGGGTCACCTGCAGGAGGAGACGGGTCAGAACCAGGACCAGAACCCAACAGAACCAAAGCAAACAGCCAGCAGCAACAAATGCCTTTTTAAGTTAATGTGGAAATATGCCATCCAAAAAGATGAAAGAACTTTGATCATTTATTTGCTGTAATATTTAAAATCTAATTCTGATTTTGGGAGGGGCGTGGCTTATCGCGTGAGAAGGAGGCGTGGCTCCAGTCCAACTCACCGTCCTCAGGACGTTTTCCAGGCTTCGGCTGACGTCCTGGGCCGCCCCCAGGGGGCAGCAGAGCCGCAGGTCGTTGAAGGCGCTCAGGACGTGGTTGAGGAAACAGGCCAGCGGCGGGAAGTCCAGCAGGGCGGCGGGGGGCTGCAGGGTACCAGGCTGTACAGCGGGGGCCGCAGGGGCCAGTGCGCCCCCCAGCGCCACTGGCAGGGCCACCAGAGTGTAGCGGTTCATGTCCTCCTGGAAGCGGTCCACCGCCTCCTGTAGCGCCGCCTGGAAGGCCTCCAGCGACACCTGCTGGAAGAGCGGCGCCAATTGGCCGCGGAAGTCGGCCCCCACTCTGCTGAAGGACAGGCCGAAGTACATGCACTGGCCCAGCAGCGAGTCCAGTCGGGGGCCCACGCCGCGCCGCAGGTCCCTCTGCAGCGTCACCAGGAACTCCGCCACCTTCTGCGCCACCCAGCCGTGGAAGATGGCCGCCTCGCCCTGGGCGCCCGGGAGATCCGGGGGGCCCGCCAGCGGGTCGTCGTCAGAGAAGATGGCGCGGTACTGCGTGATGATGTCGAACAGGTGGACCCGACACGCCTCCACCGTCTTGGTGATGTGAACATAAGGATCGTCATCGGGGACGGCGTCCAGCACGGAGCTCAACCAGCCGCCGCGCGCCTGCAGGAACTTCACTCGGAGCTCCGCCTCCGTGAACACGTCCATCCGCCGCAGGTAGCCAATCACGCGCAGGCACACGGGCAGCTGGGCGTTGGAGCGCAGCTGCTGCAGCAACTGGTTGAGCATTAGCTGCGCCGCCTGCCGCACGTCCCGCACGATGTCCTGCAGGAGACACCGCAACATCAGACCTGCTGGAGGACACGCGTCCATCAGTGACGGGGACGTGTCCCCGCAGGCCCGCCGTCCATTCTCACCTGGATCACAGGTAGCGCGGCGTGCTTCCTCTCCAGCCGGCGGACGTAGGCAGCCAGCTCCAGCGCCTCCTCATAGTAGCCGTTGCGGACGCAGGTGTCCATCAGCTGCGGGATCTCCAGGATCTCCAGGATCTCCGTGTGCCGGTTCAGAGTCAGGCTGTTCATCCGCCGACTGACAGCGATCTGCTCCGCTTCCGTCATGAAGGTCCTGAGGAAACAGCGGTCAGTCTGGAAGGTTCCTAGTCTGGAGGGTTCCTAGTCTGGAGGGTTCCTAGTCTGGAAGGTTCCTAGTCTGGAGGGTTCCTAGTCTGGAGGGTTCCTAGTCTGGAGGGTTCCTAGTCTGGAGGGTTCCTAGTCTGGAAGGTTCCTAGTCTGGACGTCTCAGATGACAGTCTGGTCCGATCAGGCATATCGATCGGATCCGATCAGACATATTGATCCGATCATTTACCACTAGAGGTTAAAACGTGTTAGAAACCATTCAGTGGTTCCGTCTCTGTAAACCTGGTCAACATATTTGGTGCTCCCACAGATTAAAGGTTCAGCAGAACCAAGACCGGGTGTAAAGTAACAGTGGACCGATACCGACCTGCACCTCTCTCCGAACCGGGGCAGCTTGTCCAGCAGCCGGGACACGCTGCCCTCCACCCGGCCGAAGTCCCGGTAGATGTGCTCAGTGCAGTCCGCGGTTCGGATGAAGGTCTGGTAGTTGGAGAAGGCCAGCTCTCGGGTCTGCTGCAGGATCTGGTTCCGCTCCTCGGCCAGCCGCTCCGGCTCCCGGCCCAGTTTGTCGAGGCCGCAGGCGCTGAGCTCGGACAGGTAGGCCGAGAAGTCCGGGTTGTCCCTCCAGCTGTCCGGGAAGCTGTCCTTGAACACGGACACCAGGATGCTCTCGTCCTCCACGTCCATGGTGCCGCAACCGGAACCGCTGGTCCGTCCGGGTCCGAGCCTCAGCTTCGCTCTCTGGCCGGAAGTGACAACCACTTCCTGTTCCTGCTTCTGCTTTAGCTGCTGGTTCAGATGCGCTGCACCGCCCCCTAGTGGACGGACTGAAAGACTAGCAGCCAGGGTTTTAGTATGGAGGCCCAAACGGGACAAAATTTAATGAATAAATACATAAATCAATCATTAATGAAAACATGAAGTGAATTGATCTGTACAGTACGGTAAAGAACAATTACAGTATAGTTATACTACAATTACTACAGTACTGTTGTAGTACAATTTTCATGTATCTGCACTTCAGTACATTTAATTGTGGATACGTTTGGCTTTCACTTCACTATGTTTTATAGTATCTGTTCTTTGTACTTCACTACATTTCTATAAAGCTGTTGTTACTCATTACATCCGTCACGCTTCTTTGATTTGTTTGTTAAAATGTGAAGTTCAGGGATTTAAGGAGGCGCTGTAAAATCAATAACATGACCAACTAATTACTGTGTGAGGTAGAATTCGTTAACTAGATCAGCAGATATGACGACATGTACGGGACTACATCAAGCTCAAAGAAAGGTCAACTCTGTGGAGGTGATGTTAGCAGGCAGTAATATAATAAAAAACAACAGTTTACAAATCAAATTCATCACTTAAGGTTAGAAGTTTCATAGCTTTAGAGTGGATGCACATCTTTAAAGAGTCCATAAAACATCTTACAGAAACTCTAAAAACTGTGAGGTTGGGTTTGTTTTTAGCACATTTACAGGAATGGATGAGAAACAACAGAATATATTCTTACCCAGACATACTCTTATTGGAAATACCAAAGAAAACACATTTAACATTCAAAGGAATAAATATATTACATTTCCAACTAAAGAAAATATTGAAGTCACAGCAAAACGTTTTGCTGAAATTCCCAAAAAAGGGTCAAAGTTTCTGGTTCCATGTGACAAAAGGAACAAAGAGGATCAATATTTGGGATATATTTATTCAGGACTGAATTTACAGGTTAAAACCTGCTGAAAACTTTAAGAGACGCCTCCCGTACTTTAGTGAGACAAAAAGCCTTCTTGGCAATAACCATGTTTGTTCACAATCAATATCTGAATAAAAATTGTTCCAATAAAAGATTGAAGCAGGTTTGCTGATAATATTCCTTTGGATTAATTCTCTAATATGTTTATTTCTGCTTCTAATCCTAAGGAACGGCTCACAGTTATTTACCAATAATTAACTCTGGAAATCTGGGATCTTGGATCTGATATGAAAAACTTCAAACCTGCTGGAAAAACATCAAAACAACAGAAAATTCTTTAGGGAAAATTATATTTACTAAGAAATTCACCATAATTAAACAGTCGACATTCCTCATTAAACAATTGTTTACAGATAGAATATCATTTTTAGCTTCTTTGCTTGAAGCTAATATTTTGGTTATTCCAAATAAAACAGTTATGAGGGGAAAAGTTACGTTTATGAACCAACGTCCAGGATGAAAGTCGTTGTTTATGGAAGCTGCATAAATGAACAGGGAGCTTTTCTGTTTTGTAGTTACATCTTGATAAAAAGTCTGGGCCACGAGAATTTAAAGACTTGAGTAGGAATCCAGTGACACTTTGAATTAGGATTTTTGAAATATCTTTATTTCACATAACTGTGAATTTTGAATGTCGGGAATTAAAGTCCAGAACATTGAAACCACCTGAACTTAGTCTATTGATCAGAACATTCTTCCTAATAAGACGGAACTTTTGCCCAAAATAAATCAAAGATTATTTGATCGGTTTTAGTGCAAAGGCTGTTTGGTGCATTAAAGGCTGAACTGGCAAAGAAAGACGAGAAAGATCTTCAGTTTTGTCCAGCAGGACTCGAGCAGAGATGCTCAACATTTAATCTGCAACCAGAGATTAAATAATTGGATCACAGGTTTTGTTCATTCTTGCTGTTTGCTCTTTAACTATAGTTACTCAACCATAGTTGACTTCAGACTTAAAGATAATTGATCACAACTATTGATTGGAAGAAGTTCACATTTCGATAAGTTCAGTTTAAGACCAGATGCTACAGAAAATGGATTAAAAAGTTTTAAGTGCAACATCAATTAGAAACTTATCCTGTAAGAACAAAGTTGCACCATCTGCTAGTTGACTCAACAGTTTAGTTTTTCCTGCTCAGAAGCTTTTCAGATCATTATTTTTAATAAAAGCAGCTAGAATTTGCATAGAGAGAAGAAACAGCATCCCTGATGATTCTGTTATAAATCTTTTGGTTCCATGGGATAATTTTATTAAACTCTTTCAGATTCAGATTGATTTTTGAAAATTCTCTCCAAAGTCAAATAATCTGAGGGCTTTGAAGATGAACTCATGTTCTATTGAGCCAAATGCCTTTTGACAATCTAAAAATAAAATAAAGCTGTTAGTTGAAACCATTTCTGAATGGTCCAAGATATCAATAACCAATCTTACATGATCAATAATAATAAGCCTTCCAGCAATAAAGCTTTCTGACATTTCTCCATAAAACCACAAAGAACTTTTTTCATTTTTTTTGGCCAAACAACTGGCTAAAATTTTGTAATTATTGTTAAATAAAGAATATGGGACCAAAGTCTGCAATGCAGTGATGCGACATTCACGAACGATCCGATTCTTCTGAGCGGCTCTTCACCGTCAGGCCCGGATCCGTTCATGTTCTTGCAACTCTGAGCAGCTGTTATTTTTCTGATTAAATATATATATTGATCTTTATTTAATGTATCGGGTTCGACTGATCAGACTGAATGAATAATGAACTGAATGCGGCAGAAACCTCGACATGAAGAACGTTCCCTGAGGGGAGAACTACGGGAGCCCAGGAGGGACAAACAGGGCAGAGAGCAGAAAGGAAACCCAAACCAAACCAAACAGCAAAGAAAAATAATTAATGAGATCAAATAGAACATGAATTAGAAATAATAAAGCACATTTACTACATGAAGGAATCAAACAGCAGCTCAGTGCTGATTGTTTGGGTCACTTGTCACAGAGGCTGATGTTGCAGCAGGAGTCGGACTGGGAATCGATCCGGGTCGCCTTGCTGCTCCTTGGTCAGTGATCAGTTTACCTTCGGTGTTTTCTTTGCTGTTTAGTGCAGCAGACAGTTGTGGTTTCTGACTTGGGCAACCGCCCAGGGCGTTATCTTGTTAGGGTGGAACAAGACCTCTGCAGGTTGTGGCACAAAGATGGAAGCAAAGCAGAACAAAGAGTTTGAATTGATAATGATGTTGGTTAAATTTACTTCTGCTCTAGGTATTTAATATCTGGGTGTTTTTATGTGGATCTTTCAACTCAATTTAAGAAGTTTAATCATAATTCACATTTTATTGCGTCGTGTCGTGCAGGGCGCCGGTCTTGGTCTCGGTTGGTCTGCAGCGCTGCTGTCCCAGGTTGGACTCCTCTTCCTCAGTGGGACGTCCTCCCCCACCTCCTTCTTTTCACCCCCTTCCTGTTGGATTTCTTTCAAAATAAATGCCCAACGCCAAAAAGTGAACTTGATGCTATGACAGGACAGGAGACACGATGTTCCACTTGTTAGGTCTGTTTAAAGTTCCTTTTTTCAGGGAAACAACTTTCTGTTGAATGTGTTCATTTTATGTTAAATGAAACATTTCAAAGATTTAATAATTCCTCTCATTTTGTCTAATCATATTTAACTCTGCAGGTCATCCCTGAAATGCTGACGCACAGAATCACAAGTCTAAATCTAAACACGATAAAATCATGTTTTATCTGCAGCATTGTTCATTAAATGGAGCATTACTCATGTACTCATGTACTAAAATTAAATAGGTACACTGAATGCTGTTGTATTAGCGATTAGGTGATACATTCAGCCAGTACTTTCACTTTTAATACTTTAAAATTAATAAAATACTTTAAATTTTGTTAAAATTCAGTTATGTCACCAAATGCAAGTCCAGTGTAATTATATATGCATGTTAAAAACGTGACACAATAACCAAATATGAAGCAAACAGATAATTAAATGCATAATAATTTCATGGTTCCTGCAGCATCAACAAGAAATCATTTTAGCTGCCACACTCCAAGGGGCGGGGCTTGTGACAGTCACCAGCGGTGATGAGGTGTCACCACAAGGGGGCGCATATTCCTTTTGTCATTTGTTGTACTTCTGTACAGAGTAACAGAGTAAGAACTCGTCTTCCATGTTGTTGTAGAGGAACATCGGAGATGATGAGGTGCAGAGCAGTAAACCTCTAACGTTCAGCAGAGTGGAGATCTTCAACTGTGTGAAACACTGCTGCTAACTCCTCCCACCTTTCACCGCACCGTCACAGGCTGTGGGCGGGGTCTGGGATAGGGGCGGGGCTGTGGGCGGGGTTTAGGATAGGGGCGGGGCTGTGGGCGGGGTTTAGGATACAGGTGGGGCTGTGGGCGGGGCTAATGAGGCATTCCACTAGTTCTTGCTGATGTTTGGAAAATCCTGGCTAACCTTAGAATGAACAACTTTCGAGAACCTGTTGTATAGATTTTCTAGTTCGCAGAAGACAGAACAGAGAATATAATCACAGTCGGGTCCGGGTCCAATGAGCGGCTCGTCTGCAGCCCTGATCTGGATCCATCCTGCACTGTGATTTTTAAAGAATCAGGCTGAACTTTTAGACTAGCTCCACAGATCAGCGTTAGCCCCGCCCCTCAATTGTGAAGGGCAAGTTTGACACATAAATGATCTCTTTATTATGGCTTGTTTTAAGTTTTACTTCATCACACATTTAATTAATGATTGAATATCGTTATTTATTTTGGCTCTTCATATGTAAAAACCTCCAGAACAGCTGGATCAGAAGATGATTCACATTTTTCACTCAGATAAAAAGAAACAGAAACAATACGTAAATAAAGATTCAATGCACCAAATCAATCATCTAAATAGGAAACTGGATGAAACATCCATTAATATTTATTGACTTGTAATCAGTTTGTGTTGAATTTCCTACATTAATTACAAATAAGGCATTAACCCGACTCCAGTCAGCCAATCAGAACCATCCATACTGAACACAGCTGAGCGATGAAGAGGAAGCGATGAAGAGGAAGCGATGAAGAGGAAGCGATGAAGAGGAAGCGATGAAGAGGACGGACAATAAACACACCAGACTCTTCTGAATGAACCGTTTATATTTGTGGTTCTGCAGGCAGAAAATGAAGCAAGTAGAAACAATAAATAAGACACTTGACCTGCGCTGACGCAGAACTAAAGTTAAAAACTGTTACTAGGCAACAGAGACGAGCTGATGTCATCGATAAGATATTTGGTTGAGTCTCATTCATGGTCAGGTTTAATTTGTGCGTCATGCGAGATGTGAATGTTTTGGACACAAGCCCCGCCCCCTCAGAGAGGAGGGGTCAGGGAGCCCCGCCCCCTCAGAGAGGAGGGGTCAGGGAGCCCCGCCCCCTCAGAGAGGAGGGGTCAGGGAGCCCCGCCCCCTCAGAGAGGAGGGGTCAGGGAGCCCCGCCCCCTCAGAGAGGAGGGGTCAGTCCAGGTCCTGGATTGAACTCTGGGCTCAGTCCAGGTCCTGGACTCGACGGCAGATTTCCGCTGTGAACTCGGAGCACTTGGAGTTTCCTCCCAAATCCTTGGTCAGCACCTGGAACATCAGCAGCACTTGTTACCATGGCGACAGCACCAATCATTTAGCAACTGATTAACTTTAAAGAGCCTAATGATTAAATCTGACACAGATCGATCAAATCATTATGACCAGTGCCCCTTGTACCAATCAGAACCGCCTCACCTTCTTCTCCTTGATGGTGTCGAAGCACGCCGTCTGGATCCTGGCGGCGTGTTGGTGCAGCCCCATGTGGCGCAGCATCATGACGCCGCTGAGCAGCAGGGCGGTCGGGTTGGCCAGGTCCAGGCCCGCGATGTCCGGGGCGGTTCCGTGCACCTGCGGGACACACACAGACTGGTTCAGATTCTGGAGCCACAGAACCCGGCCGGCATAGCGCCCCCTGCTGGGTTCTGTTAGGACTGCGCCACGTCTCCTGGTTCTGATCCAATCTCCTTTCTGAACAACCAACAAATGGTTTTCCACTTTGACCAGGACTCACTGGAGGGACGATGATCCTCGGCTGTTTCTCAGACCCCCACAGGACCTGGAACAAGTGACCCCGTGACCCCATGACCCGACCCCGGATAAATGGAAGATGGATGGATGATTTGAATAATGCTAATAATAACAATAATGATAATAATAATTATTATTATTATTACTGATTTTTTCAATCAGAATTAAAAAACTGGACCCAACTCACATGTTGAACACCTTCTACCTTCTATGAAGTGAGAACTTTACAATCCGCTCGTTGAACCCAGACAAGCGGGGACCCAGTGGGTCGGGTTACTGAACCAGAACCAGCAGGACAGCCGACCAGGCCGACGTCCGAACTGGACGATTCTGCGGTTCTCACCGACTCAAAGATGGCGACTCCGTTGGCGCCGATGTTCCCGCTGGGAGTGACTCCTAGTCCTCCAATCAGACCAGCACACAGGTCACTGAAACACACAAGGTCACCTCAGGTCAGCGCTCAGATCCCAGCCCTCTGATTGGCCGACGGTGTGTTGCTGACCTGAGGATGTCTCCATACAGATTGGGCATGACCAGGACATCGAACTGGGTCGGGTCCTGAACCATCTGGAAGAACACGGGACTGGTTAAAGGGGAGGCGTTTCCTAGATCTGGGTCAGAACCGGTTCCCTTTGGACTCACATTGAGGCACACGGTGTCCAGGTACATCTCCGTGAACTTCACGTCCTTGAAGTTCTCCGCCACCTCCCTGCACTTCCTGAGGAACAGTCCGTCCGACATGCGCCTGCAGAGAGACGGCATCAGCATCAGTCCGGCCCGGTTCTCCAGAACCACAGAGAAGCCGACCGAGACCGCAGCCTCACATGATGTTGGCCTTGTGGACGGCCGTCACGCTGCTCCTCTGGTTGTTCCGGGCGTACTCAAAGGCGTACTCTGCGATGCGTCTGCTGGCGTCCTCCGTGATCAGCTTGATGCTCTGAACGACGCCGTCCACGATCTGGAACAACCGGACCAGAACCACATGACCAAGGCTCTGATGGACTGGAGGAGGAAACGGTGGGAACTGAAGGCTTCCCTCCTTCTAGCATTAGCTTCTGCTAACACATAACTTCCACAAGTATTTAGTTTATGTTCAGGCTTGTTACAAGTTATCACCAGCAGGGGGCAGCACAGTCTCCACAGGAGCATTCAGGGTGAGGAAATCTCTGTGGTTATCTAGTATAAACATTAGCCTGCTCATAGTGAAGCATGGTGGTGGCAGAATCAGGATGTGGGATCAGAAAGAGAGATAGTTCTAAAAGGAACCAGAACCGGGCCAGAGGTTGAAAAGAAATCCAAGATGAAACCACAAAGGTCCGAGGAACACAGAGAACTCCTCCGACTACTCACCACGTGTTCGATGCCGCTGTACTCGCCCTCCGTGTTCTCCCGGATGGTGACCAGGTCCACGTCTGTGTACGGCGTCCTGTAGCCCTCGATGGACACGCAGGGACGCACGTTGGCGTAGAGGTCAAAGGTCTTCCTGAGCAGCAGGTTCATGGACGGATGACCGGCAGCGATGGGTGTCTTCAGAGGACCTGGAGGAGGAGAGGAGAGGCCAGATCGATGAGGAACAGGAGCAACAGGAGCAACTTCACTGCAGGACCGCCGTTAGCCGCAGGACCGCCGTTAGCCGCAGGACCGCCGTTAGCCGCAGGACCGCCGTTAGCGGGGTAGGGTTATCGCGTTGCTATTTCGAATCCAGACGTCAGTAGTCAGACTTCAGGTAATTATCCAAATCACTGTGTTGCTGCTTTTTTTGTAATTGAATTTCATTTGCTTGATGCGTCTTGCGGAGTTTCCACCGTTTCTATGCAACAGCATCAGCAGCGACAGAAACAAACAATGGAGAAGGAGGGAGAAACACAAGAACTACGTATTTTGAGTTTCTGGGTTTAACTTGTTTCTCTCTCAAAGCCAGAAGTAAATCGGTAGCCGCAACATTCCTGCCACGTTTTATATAAATGCACAGTCACTGAACACTGTGCATCATTGTGCTTTAAGGGCTGCAGACGTTTGACATCATTGTGATTTGTATGCAAAAGCTGAATGGAGAAACAATCACCTGATGATCCTGATTTATAAATCTGTACTCAGCGTCGCTCCAGAAGCTCTCTGTTACATAGATCTGTTGGTTCTCATTCTTTACGCTTTAACAACATTTTTCTTCTGCATGTTCCACGTGTTGGAACTGAAAAGGAAAGCAAGCGTTCAGCGTGATGGAATCAGCTGCAGTTTGAACTCAGGATGTCAGAATTGAAGAGCTGCTGCTTTTAAATTGTTTCTTGTTGTTTTACACTTGTCCATATGTATTCACTGTTTATCTTGTAACCAGGTTGCTGTGTATTGCAGACTTCTGCTCAGGTCTTTACCTGCTTAAATAAAGGACATTTTTACAAAAATTAAAAAAATATAAGCAGCTTTGGGATTGTTTTTCTTTCTTTTTTTTTTTTTTTTAAAGTTGCTTGCAAATTTAATGAGTCACTGGTTGCACTTTTTGGGCTCGTTTTTGAACATAATGTTGCTCATTTGGGCTTTTTAAACAAGCAGAGACTCAATAAACCCCAGAATGTGTCTGACATCCAGTTGGTTTTGCTCCATCATTTCCCGGATGATCCGTCCCGCTGCGTCTGTTAATGTCAAGTTCAAATATGAGCAGCGAACGACGGCGAGCTTCGCCTTGAGCTCCAGAAACTGCAAACATGGAGACTAACATGAACAGAGCAACGAACCTGAAAACAGCCACGAACGAACGAGTCCGTAACGTTGTGCAACTAAATGGCATCAATGTAAAGATCAATGTAATATTCACAAGAGACGACGTGTTGTTGTTAGCTGCTGCTAAAAGTAACTAAAAAAGTTACTTTTAATGTAACTTAATTACTTTCCAAATCAAGTAATCAGGAACCTAAGTTACTTTTACAAAGTAACTGCCGTCGTTCATCATTAGCAGCATCCCAAGCGATAGCCTGAGCTGCATCGTTATGGTCAGCAGCAGAGTTAGCAGCAACGGCAGCAGCATCATTAGCATCATCGGTAGCAGCATCATTAGCACATGGTAGCAGCATCGGTAGCAGCAATGGTAGCAGCATCATTAGCAGCATCGTTAGCACCATCGGTAGCCACATTAGAACCTTTCAGGCCGATCTTGCTGCAGTCCATGGACTCTTTGGCATCTGCAGGGATCATCCACTTCCCTCCGGGTCCCTTGATGGCCGTCACGTTCCTCTCCTCCCACTGGACCGGAGCCTGCGCGGGAAACCTCGGATCAGTTCTCCATTCCGGATCCAGAGGCCCAGTTCTGGTCCGGCTTCGACTCACCTTAGCGGCGTCAAAGATCTTGACCACGGCAGCAGAAATCTCTGGGCCGATGCCGTCTCCTGGAATCAGAGTCACCGTCTGCATCTGGAACCAAACAGAACCGGTATCAGTTCCTCTGGACTGCCTCAGAACCGCCTGGACCCGGATCAGACTAAGCCTGGTTTCGGTCCAGCAGACTTGAACCAGCCCTCCTCCAGCAGGACAGCACAGAGAGGTTCTGTGAAGAACAGGCCCGACACAGACCTGTGGTTCTGTGCCTCCTCCAGAACCACAGGCGCAGGAGGGTCCAGGTGCCATCGGATCAGAACCGGGTCACCACTGGACGAAGGCAGGGCGGCTAAGAAGCTGCTCCTGCCCAGGACAACCGTCCAGAACCATCCAGAACCAACTGGACTTCTGGACTTACCTAAACACCATAGACCGGTGTTGGGCTCAGGTTAGAGGTCAGAGGTCAGACCTGTGAAGGTACTAAAGTTAAAGCAGTATGAGAGGAACTGGGACTGGAGGTGCTGGTCCAGACCCGGTTCTGAGACCCAGTTCACTCACCCCTCTGGAGAAGGAAGAGACAGCCGGCCTCCTGTTGGCTCCGCCCATCACCTGGCTCACCTGCAGCAGACAGGAAGCAGCTTTACTTCACCTGAACAGCTAAACACAAATCAGTTGATAAATCGCATGTTGAATTATTTATTTTCTAACTTTGTGGTTCAGGCACCAAAAATGTTGAATTCTAATAAAAAAATTTTAAAAACACAAAAACAATCAGAACACAGTAATCTAAAAACATGAAGTTTTAATCAGGCGTTCAGAGCAGAAACTTTATCGCTTTGACAAGATTCACGGTGGACACCCCGGTGGACGCCACGGTGGACGCCACGGTGGACGCCCTGGTGGACGCCCCGGTGGACGCCACGATGGACGCCACGGTGGACGCCCCGGTGGACGCCACGGTGGACGCCACGTGGACGCCACGGTGGACGCCCCGGTGGACGCCCCGGTGGACGCCACGGTGGACGCCCCGGTGGAGCCTCAAGAGAGGAAGTGACAGCCATTGATCTTCTGCTGACATCATCTGTTGATTCGAACTGCAACTGAATGACCACATGATTCATGCTGTAAAACACGTTTCACACTAAAACCATTTCACACTCTGTGAATAGATGAAGCACGTCTTCTTCATGATTTATTTCCGTTTCACTGCATCAAATCGATTATTTCTCTATAAATACGTTTCACTCCAGACCCTCAGTGTTCCCGCCTCTTCTACAGAACTTCCCAGCAGAACTCAGGCGGGACCAGAAACCCGCAGCTCGGAGGTATTGGATCCGGCTGGTCCTGACAGTCAGGATTAGAACCAGTCATTATGGGAAATCATGTGAACACTGAATGAATTTAGCAGCTGTTTTCAGTGAAGCTGCTCAGTTAGTCAGGCTGTCTGCTGTGAAGGAGGCAAAACTTACATTAGCTAGCAACAGGTGGGGGGCGGGCAGCCCAGCATCAAGAGAAAACATTTGTAAACAATGATGGATCGGCATGGTTTATAGCTCTGTCCTACACTGCGAGGTCAAGGTTCAAAGTAACAGGAGCTCTGTTGCTACACCTAAATATCACATCCTGTACACGTGTTGTAATGAGTGATGCGTTCAATGTCGGCCGAAATTAAGAGAGAAACCCCACCTTCTTTTCCTGACATTTGACCCTTTAATCTTGTGTATAGGTTTCAGTCCAGCTCGAAGGAAATCTTAAATTAGTCACTTTTAAACGGAGTCTGGTGTCGGTGAGGCTAAGCTAGCTTCCAGCCGCTAGTTCCAGTGGTTCCGAGGATGAACGGGACTAACTGGCCGAGCAGTGAGCAGCACAGCCGGCTCATGGCTCCAGACAGACGACGGCAGATTTCTGGATGAAGCTGAGGGAACTTCTCCTGAAGGACACCAGCTAACAGCTAGCAGGCTAACAGTGGCGTCAAAACCCTGATTTAACCCGAACAGAAACCCGGAAGCTTCGGTTCCCACAGAGAGCCCCGCCGAGCCCCGCCGAGCCCCGCCGAACCCCGCCGAACCCCGCAAAGCTGCGGCGGAACCACGAGTAGAGACTTTCCAACACTCCCAGAACATTTTCCACTTACCAGTGACCTCCACACGCTGCCTGCTGCCATCCTAAGAATAACCTGAGATCCTCCGAGTGCGAGATGGCTCACTACGAACAGCCCGCCACATAACGAAGATCCTATGACTGAAAGATGCCTCACTGCTTCATTAAAATGGGATACTTTCATTCATCCTACTTTCACTTCTTCAGTTTTCTACTTCTGACAACAGTAAAATGTTTCTGTTATAATATTGTTAGGAAAATTATCTAAGTTCATTTACTTTTACTTGAATGGTTATGTTTTCATATTATTAGCTTGTGTGTTGGTTTATTGACTTAACTGTATATCCAGGTGCTTTTCCTTAAGGGTTAGAAATGTTTACACATTCCTCTGCTTAAAGCTGTGTGACTCATTATCAGTGACCAGAGGGGGTGAATTCTATAGGGGTCATCCTTAGGTCAGAGTAAGAGCACGACCAAGGAAGAATGTGTAAATTAAGTGAATTGCCACCTCTTTGTTTGTTACCACAGTAAAAGGCAGTTGGGGACTGAGAGCCGGCGGAGTTGAGACCAGACAGCGTTTGGCAGCGGTTCTCCGCGTCAGGCTCTTCTCCCCTCTTCTGCAGAAAAGTAATTTGTGTCTTTGGTTGATTCTTGCAGGTTGGGGAACAAAATAAACCCAACAATATTGTACAGAATAAAAAGCAGTCAGATCAAATTATTTTTGCTTTTTTATTGTTAGTTAAAAATTGCTGTTGAGGAGCGAAGGCGGGCCTCCAGATGCTCACAAAACACAAACATAAATCTTGTTTCAATGCAGATGTAAGGAGCTGTAATTCCCTGTGCGTTTATTTGCTAACATTGATGCAAATATTTGCTTCACCACCAACCCCTGACCTGGTAACTATCAGTTTTCCATGTAACAGCATCAGGGAGGAGCACCATTCCTGGAGGTCGATGTGTGCAATGGACGGGCCCCTATTCCGTCTCCCTGCTCCAGAAATCTATTTCATATTTGGTCGCGGGTACGGGGGACCAAATACGCATCACATATTAAACTGATAAGAACAGATATTTTATTGTTACTTGGAACATTTTCAGATATGGTATTGCACAGTTATACAGAAATGTTTACTTCACTTTTAATAAATACAATTCATCAGGTAAATTTAAACTATAAGAAGAACAAGGATGTTAAAAGTCTCTATGTCGAGCAGGACCAGGATGACTCAACAAGGTTCGGAACCATCCCAGGCTTCGTGCCGAGCCCAGCAGGGAGTTCAGAGAGGAGCCCAAGGGGAGCCCAGAGGGGAGCCCAGAGGGGAGCCCAGCGGGGAGCCCAGGGGGAGCCCAGAGGGGAGCCCAGGGGAGCCGGGGGAGCCCAGAGGGGAGCCCAGCAGGGGAGCCCAGAGAGGAGCCCAGAGGGGAGCCCAGAGGGGAGCCCAGCGGAACCCCGCCCTCATGCTCCTGCCCCTCCCGCTTCACCCGGAGGGCTAGGCCACTATGCACAGGCCTCCGTCCCTGGAGGTGCAGGTGATTCGTCTTCGTGGGTTAGGTTTGTGTCCTTAGCGCCACCTGCAGCTCTGGATGTTTCCCTTCCTGCTGCCACCATTCGGATCACATGCACGGTGGACCTGCCTGCTTCCCAGCATGTTCCTGGAGGTCCAGATGGTGGCTGGGTGAGCAACATCTCCGCGATGGTCCGGTTGCTCACCCTGTACATCACGAGATGCGAATTGAGGACCCCCCTCCTGCCAAGGGTGGGAATTGCAAGGATCCGGCCTTCGCCCACGGGGTCACAGCAGGGGCCTCCCGCAGCAGGGGCCTCCCGCAGCAGGGGCCTCCCGCAGCAGGGGCCTCCCGCAGCAGGGGCCTCCCGCAGCAGGGGCCTCCCGCAGCAGGGGCCAGATGTCTTCAGCACTGACCGTCTCATTGAACATCCTGACAATCACTGAGTTGTCAGTCAGTTTCTCAATGTTAAATGCTGAAACTGTTTCTTTCATTTTCAAATTGAGTCCAAAATTCCTTCAATAATGCAGCCGAACAAAAACTTTTGTCATATCCTCTGTTGAAAGGCAAGTGATGATACAGTTCAGGTCCTCTGGCTGAAACTTCAACCTTTGTTGAACCAATTTTCTGGATAAATCCAGGCTTGACATGCCTGTTGACTTACGCTGGTCGTTAAGTAAAATGGAGCGCAGTGGTTCCGCCGCCATGGTGCAGGCAAAGCCGTAACAGGACAAAACCTTTACTAAGAACCAATAAATAATTATAACCAAATACACAAATATATACACAACTCAAGTCACAAAGATTACCACCATCTCCACCCAATGGAGGGGAGGGACTGGTGTCCTAGTCAAAGGCCAAGAAGCAACAAGCCATTTAACTGGGGAGGAAACCATTTCAGCCTCGATCAACCTCGTGGTTCCAAACATATAACATTTTATTACTCAGCATCACTGATGCTTTGCAGCGGAAATTAAAGACAATGATGTGAATGAAACTAAAAGCTGCTGAGCAAAAGAAACAGATGTTCATTTCTAGTCACGTGATTCGCTGAGCTCCAATAGAAAATATGGAAGTTAAAACGTTTCAAAAGGTTTTATCCTCACATTTAAATACATGTTATGTGTACAAATCATGGCATCTCCACGTCATTACAATGACTGCAGCTGATTGGTGGAAATCAACGAAGCCTTCAGTGACTGAGCCGACAGCGCCCCTAGTGGACATTAAGGGTCTGTTCAGCACAAACAAAAATGGGTGTGAAGGTTAATTTACACTTTTTTATTTTCTTGTTGAGGGGCACAAACATATAAAAATAAGTAAATAATAATCATTTAAGAAACGATGCTCTTGGGGAATCAAGGTGTCATGTTCCGTGTTTTTCTGTTGTTTATTTGAGTTTTCTGTGTCCTAGTCTCCTCGTTGTCCTGTCTTCCCCTTGATTGTTCCTTGATGACCCTCAGTGTATTTAGTTCCTCCTGTGTCTTTGTTCCTTGTTGTAAGTTGTCACTATCCGTTTGTCTTTTGAGCCGCTGGTATGACCAGTTGCTACCGGCGTGAGCCCTGGCTTCCGCTCAGCCGTGCTGCCTGGCCGCGGACTGTTTGTTGTTGACCCCACAGGTTCTTATTGGCTCAAAGTTCAATAAAAATAAAAAACTAACTCTGGATCAACGCATTGTTTCTAGAATATTTTTCTATTGTATAAAACTGATTGTGTAGTTATTTGACTCTCCATTGAGGCAAACCAGGTGAGGCTCTGTGGTGCCTTCAGGTGTTCTCCAAACGATCAGTTTCTCCAGTTTCACCTGAGTAAAACTCTTATTTTCACTGACAAATTCTTAACTTCGGCCCAGATTTAGTTGAAGTTTTGTTTTGTCATGGCTGTACTGTTCATAACACATGAGGATAAGTTGTTTCATAAATATTTAACTCAACAAAAATGTTTCTGTAAAACAAACAAAAGCATATTGAAATACAAAAACAAAATCTAAATGAAATAAATCGTAGAAATAATTTTTAGCATTCCTCTGTCAGGCTCCTGGAAGCCAGATTTTCCCAGCAGCACCTGAAAGCATCAGGGCAGTGTACCACTCCTCCTCCAGCAGAAGGAGCATCATCCTGGGAGCCGGATGCAGAGCCTCCGCCTGGATGTGAAGCTCCTGGCGTGGAGGTGGGGGAGTCTCCAGTGGGATGCAGCTCTGTGATGGGACGATCCGCCGCTCACCATGGGCAACAAGCAGACGACCTTCACCGAGGAGCAGCTGGAGGCGTATCAGGTCAGCCTCAAATAAACACGACGCTTCACAGCCAAAACAGGCAGGATGGAGCCGTGGCTGCTGATTGGCTCCCCGGAGACAGATCCTCACCGTTTCTCTGCTTGTTTACAGGACTGCACCTATTTCACCCGGAAGGAGATCCTGAGGTGAGTCCACACAGGCGACTTCATCACTGAGGAGGAGGAGGAGGAGGAGACAGGAGACATCGGAGACATTGTCTCAGCCACAAACCAGACAGAAACAGCCTGAACAATTCTGCTCTGGGGTGACAGGTCAGGTAGAGTCCAGGTAAGCAGAAATAGCAGCCAGAATCAGAATAGACGTCTGGAGCTCTGCACTCCAGAACTGTCTCCAGAGACGGGGACGGTGGGCGTCTTCGTGTTGCTGCAGTGAGACGCTGTTGAGGTGTGCAGCTGGACAGGAGGCTGGTCCTAGCAGATGCTCTGGTCATGTGAAGAGGACTTTTGGTGGATTTATGACACAAATGCTGCCGACAGGGAGGAGGAGAAGTTCTTCAGAGGAATTATTCACTATCTGCCATTTAGGCTGAATCATGAAACCAAAGAGGATAGAAAATAAATTGATTCAGTCCTGAAAGATCTGACCAGAATCAGATTTACTGGTGGGACATGGACAGCAGCATGAGGACAGACAGGACGTCTCACTGTGTCTAGTTGCAGTGGTATCTGCAGTCAGCAGGGGGCGGCGTCAGGTCGGACGGGCCGTTGTCTCACGGTGCGTCCTCTGTGCTCTGCAGCCTCCATGGACGGTACCGGGAGCTGGCTCCACACCTGGTGCCGCTGGACTACACCAACAACCCGGACATCAAAGTCCCAAAGGCGCTCATCGTCACCATGCCGGAGCTCAAGGTACGCAGGTCCAACAGAACCGGGTCCGACAGAACCGGGTCCGACAGAACCGGGTCCGACAGAACCGGGTCCGACAGAACCGGGTCCTCCAGAGGCAGATGGTCTCCACTGATGTCTGTGTGTGTGTGTGTGTGTGTGTGTGTGTGTGTGTATGTGTGTGTGTGTGTGTGTGTGTATGTGTGTGTGTGTATAGGGGGATGTATAATATTAATGTGTAGTAATAATATGTAATATGTATATATGTAATATTAATATATATGTCTAATATCTGTAATGATGATATCTATAGTAATAATAATATATATATATTAATACTATATTTATAATATTATATATATGTGTAATAATAATAATATATGCGTGTGTCAATGTGTGTATGTGTATGTGTATGTATCTATGTGTGTATATGTGTGTTTATGTGTAGTGTCTATGCTATGTGTGTATGTGTGTGTGTGTCTATGTGTGTGTGTGTGTGTGTGTCGTGTGTGTGTGTGTGCGTGTATATGTGTGTATGTGTGTATGTGTGCTCTGTGTGTGTGTGTGTGTGTGTGCGTGTGTGTGTGTGTGTGTGTGTGTAATGTGTATATTATGTGTATGTGAATGTGTCTTATGTGTGTATGTATGTATGTCTATAATAGTAATGTACAATATTGTGTATGTATTAATAATATGTGTATATATGTATAATAATGTATAATAATGTGTATTATTATCCTATGTGTGTGTGTAATGTGTGTGTGTAATATATATACGTGTATTAATGTGTGTGTGTGTGTGTATGTGTCTATATGTGTATGTGTGTGTATTATTAATGTCTATGTATGTGTGTGTGTCTATGTGTAATATTAATAATATTATTAATAATGTATAATAATCATATAATAATAATAATATATGTACTAATAATAATGTGTATAATGATGTGTGTGTAATAATAGTAATAATATGTGTAATAATATGTGTAATAATATGTGTGTGTCATAATATGTGTAATATTAATAATATTATATGTATGTGTAATATATCTATGTGTAATATAGTATGTCTATATATGTCCTATGTGTATGTGTGTAATGTGATGTGTGTGTGTGTATATGTGTGTGTGTGTGTGTGTGTGTGTCTATGTGTCTATGTGTCACTATGATGTGTGTGTGTGTGTGTATGTGTGTGTATATGTGTCTATATGTGTGTATATATATGTAATGTGTATGTGTAATAATGTATATGTGTGTGTATGTGTATGTGTGTGTGTATGTGTATTAATATATATATAATAATAATATGTAATATTATTAATAATAATTATAATAATAAATAATGTAATAATAATAATAATAATATATATAATAATAATAATAATATATGTATATATGTAATGTGTGTAATATGTGTAATGTGTGTGTCTATGTGGTATTATGTGTGTGTGTGTGTGTTTGTGTGTGTGTATGTGTGTGTGTGTGTTGTGTGTGTGTGTGTGTGTGTGTGTGTGTGTGTGTGTGTGTGTGTGTGTGTGTGTGTGTGTGTGTGTGTGTGTGTGTGTGTGTGTGTTGTGTGTGTGTGTGTGTGTGTGTGTGTGTGCAGGAGAACCCGTTCAGGGACAGGATTGTGGAGACGTTCTCTGAGGACGGACAGGGCAACATGAGCTTCAATGACTTCTTGGACATGTTTTCAGCTCTCTGTGAAACGTCGCCCAGAGAGCTGAAGACCATCTATGCCTTCAAGATCTACGGTAAGATGCTCTTTGATTCTCTGAGAATCACTGCACAATAAAACCCAAAGTTGTTCAAATCTGAGGCTCAGCTGTGCTGAAGATCAAACTTTCCTTCAGTCCGATCTTCTGTTCCTGCTGGCAGAAAGTTGCTGCGTTTCTGTTACAAATGGGTCAAAGCTTTTTCAATCATCTGCTAAACTCCGTTGTGCAAATTGTTTCCATTGAATAAGAAATTCCATTACAATCACATGTGAATAAGCTTGTTCACGTGTAAACACTGGAGTTTCCACTCACCATAAAATTGCACAAAGTGGAATTATGAACATAAATTTGCTCAATATAAACATACCAATTTTGATCAAACGCTGGTTTTATTCCAATTCCTGTTTCACCAGATGAAACAAGATGGAGGCGTCAGAGTTTAGTGCTGGAGGATTTCTCTTTAGTCTCTGGCTGAAGACCAGGAGCCATTTCTGCTGCTAGCGCTAGGCTAGCATGTTAGCTCTGGCTGGATTTACCCAGAATGCCCTGCGCTTCAGTCACTTCCTGGTTTTGGAGTGCTCTCTGGTCCGCTTTGCGTTCACATTCAAACTGAACCCAGACCGAGGTCTGCAGGCCCAGAGGTCAGAGGTCGATTAGCGTTCACACCAACCGAACTGGAATTAGATTAAAATGGAAGCACCTAAAAAGTCTTTAAAGACGTGAACATTTCTGTCCAAACAAAAGTCCTCAGCTCCATTGTGCTATTATATTATTATTATAAATACAGTAATGATGCCCTTGCATTACCCAGCAGCTGATTTTCAGTTTTGTTTAACTTCTTGGACGCAGATAATCAAACCAGGCAAAAATAACCGTTGGTTTCTTTGTGCCAAACATCTGACAGTTCAAGTCATTCATTGGTACAAAAACGCTGCCAGCTTTTACAGGCCTGCCCTGATTGGCTACGGCAGCCTGGGAGGGACATGCAAATTCAAGAAACATTACAAAGAGCAAATACCTTTAAACAAAACTAAATATAAACATCCATAAACAATCTGCAAAATCTGGAAATTCATTTCAAATCATTTAGAACATTTACTGTGAATCATATACAAATTTACATTAAATAGTCTACAATTTGAAATAATTTACACAATTTATTTTGAGTCATTTATTATCTATTATGATGAAAATAACTGACAGCATTTTAATAAAAGAAATGAAATGAAAAGCAGAATCTGAGCTGAGCTGCTGTGTCTTCCTGCTCCAGATTTTAACAGGGACAACTTCATCTGCAAGGAGGATCTGCAGATGACCCTGAACAAGCTGACCAAAGGGGAGCTGACCCCAGAGGAGGTCGCGCTGGTGTGCGACAAGGCCATCGAGGAGGCCGACCTCGACGCCGACAACAAGCTCTCCTTCTCCGACTTCGAGAACATGATCTCCAAAGCTCCAGACTTCCTGAGGTAACTTCCTGTCTCCGGCCAACATTTCACCCAGAAACGGGTCAGAGAGAAAACGTCAAATGGGCTCATTAGTGAGAATAAAAGATCAGAACAATCGGTTAAAAGTGTGCGAACTGTCAGTACGGCGGACGTTAGAGACTCCACAGAGCGCCACCTCCTGATCAGCCATCACCTGATCGATAACGGCCTTTAACTGAGCCACGCCAAGCGGAACCGGCCAAACAATCGGATCAGAGCCATAAACCCGGCATGGCTTGGAGCGCCGCATGGAGCTGCAGCGATAAAAGCTTTTACAGCTGACTATCCATCACCAGGGGAGGGGGCTCTGGGGCTGCTGTCATCATGGCAACAACAACCAGGGAGGTCACATTATCATCGGGGAGGACCTGCTGAGTCACTGGGCTCAGAACCAGGATGAAGAGGAATCAATAATCAGTGATGTGGATAAAGTGTCTGCTTCTTCTTCTCTGTTTCTGTAGCAACTTCCACGTACGGATATGAGAGCAGTCCTCCAACAGAGATCCTGTAGAGGACAGATGTCTCACCTGGACCCATTCTTGACTCCACTGAGTCTGTGACCAGGACCAGTTCTGGATCTTCTGGCTCACTCTGATTGTTCTGGATCCAGCTGAACCCTACTGGACCCATCTGGTTCCGGCACTGTGGAACAAACTGGACTTGGTCTAAAAGCACACGGTTAAAGGGCAAACAGCGAGCAGCTATGCAACCCTGGTCCCCTCATCGCATGCTGTACATAGCTGCTGCTGCTGCAGCTGCTGCTGCTGCAGCTGCTGCAGCTGCTGCTGCTGCAAACTGACAATCATTGTAAACTGTGGCTCAGTTAAAGGAAGGGCTCTCTGTCAGTCTGGCTTTCACACTCCTTCACCTGTTCAGCTCTGAATGTTTTCTGGCAAATAAAAGGTTTGATTTGGTCCATTGTGTCTCGGCCTCATTGAACCACAGAGTCCTGGAGTCACAGTCACTGATCTGGCTGAGGTCCACTTCCTGCATGTGCTTCACACACACACACACACACACACACACACACACACCACACACACACACACACACACACACACACACACACACACACACACACACACACACACACACACACACACACACACCACACACACACACACACACACCACACACACACACACACACACACACACACACACACACACACACACATTAAGATAATTGACCTCCCAGTGGTCATACTGTTTTGCCTGATTAGTGTATCACTGCTATTGTAATAAATGCTACATGTGAGACTTGGTTCAGTACAGGCAGCCGGTACCGTTAGAAACCACTGGGGGCCACTGGGGGCCACTGGGGGCCACCAGGTAGAATCCAGGTAGAATCCTGGTTAAACTGAAGTAGCACGGCCTATTTAATAAAATAACATAAGATTTCTCATTTCAGAACTTCATAACCTTTGACCTTCTGTCCTCTGGCCTGTTTAACAACTACAGTCTCAGATCAACTCAGCCTCCAGCAGCAACTTTCTACCTGCTGGGGAAACAAAGGTCATATCAGCTTTTCATTGGGTCAAATCACATGATCACATGATGACAGTGATCATGTGATCATGTGATCTGATTAAATATTATGTTCTTGATTAATATGGTTGTTGCTGTTCGGTGTTTTAAGACTTTGTTCAATGGGCCCCTTTTTAACTTTGAGCCCGCGGCCCTCCAAAGGGCTCTGCACGGCCCTGATGCAGTTCACCAGCCTGACCAGTCGAGGGCGCCAGAAGACTGCTGACCAAGAACCAGAGAGCAGAAACGGACGGAAGAGGAAAACGCGGCAGGCGTGGGGTCGGGGGTCATTAAATCTCTGAGGGGAATTTTTTTCGCTCGTCTTGTTGCTGCAAAGAAATTCGGTGCCTGCAGCTTTGGCCCCTGGACACCCAGAGGGGTCATTTCCTGCTCCTCGCTCGGCCCTGCTGCTGCTTTGGGGTCGAGGTTCAGGGTCAGGTTCAGGCCGGTTTCTTCACTGGAAGTCTGGGAGAAACATGAAACATGAAGCTGAGACAGAGAGATTCCCCCAAGCACCTCAACTTCTCCTGCATCACTTCCTGTTCTCTGGGAACCGTCTGCTGTCCTCCAGGAAGTGACTGACATCAGATATGACATCACTTCCTGTGAGGACCTGGCTTGTCCAGCACCTGGTCCAGCGGTGTTCAGGTTTTTATTCTCATAACGGCACGGCCCGTCAGCGGGAGCCTTCGTCCATCGTCCTCCTCTTCCTCATGCTCACCAGAATGTTCTGGAAGGAAAATCCTCCCAGAATCCCCTTGTGATGAGCTCAAAGGGATTCTTACAGAACCGGATTGGTCCTGAGATCCCGCTGACCCGGGTAGAGGGAGACGGCTGCAGCTGACCCGCCAGCACGCCGTGTTCCTGGAGGTTCTGGACACGAGATGAGAGGAAATGCTTCCTGTCATCAGAGACACCAGATCCAACCATCAGATGTTCACATTCCTCACATCTGCAGAAAACTGCTGACAGCATTACGACCCAATCAAACGGCCCGCTTCCTGGAAAAAAGGACCGCCCAGCTGTGGGGGGTTGGTTCACACAGCAGTGTGGTCTGGACCAGAACCAGAACCAAAACCAGACAATGGATGTGATGAAATCCTGAATCCAGAAGTTTCCATCCAGAGGGAAACAGAAACTGTTGTTTCCCTCTGAGAGAAGCAGAAAAGATGTTTAAACATCCTGATTTTCCTGAATACGCCGTCTCGAAGTCAAACCTGATGGTCCGGTAGACCCGGTTCTACTGGAACCAGAACGTCTGGTTCTGAGCCAAACCAGCCTGTTCCCCTCCTGGCCTGTGGGGGCGCTGCACCAACAACCACTGCAGGAAACGACACTAAAACTTCTGAAGACGCTGAGAGCAACTTCCTGTTTCACCAGATGAAACAAGATGGAGGCGTCAGAGTTTAGTGCTGGAGGATTTCTCTTTAGTCTTTGGCTGAAGACCAGGAGCCATTTCTGCTGCTAGCGCTAGGCTAGCATGTTAGCTTTGGTGGTATTTACCCATCCTTTCCTATCCAGGTCAGGTCAGGTCAGGTCAGGTCAGGGTCGCTCATTCTTCCATTGTGACCTCACCTGACCCGGAGCGCCTTTGCACCTGGAGGGAACATTAACTGACAAGATGTGTTATTTTTAGTCCAGGTGTCCATGGCTTCATCTGAGTTCATGACTCCTTAACATTTCTATAAACACACAGCTGAGTGGCTGCTTCAGTTTTCCAGCCAGTGATCTTGATGCTGCATCTGAAGGATTTACCTCCTAGAGACGTGTCTTTGTCCTCAGCAGGGAGGTGAGTCCTCTGTCTGTGGACAGATTTATACAGGTCATGATGTCAGGTTAAGCCGCCCCTAACACACACACTCTGTCTCACAGGGGGCTGAGTGTTAGCACATGTGTGTCCTCTGGCTGCTCTCTGCAGCTCTGATAGTTGATACATGCTCAATGCGGCGTGAAGCTGGAGGACATGGAGTCATGATGGATGCTGCAGCGTTGCACAACAACCTGCTGACTGTTTCACAACCGCTGAAGCAATAGGTCCAGGTTTCCACCATGTTCTGGAGGAAGATCAGTGACACCAAGGAGTCCCATCAATCCATCGATCGACCACAGTGGAGACCAAACTGCTTCAGGGTCAAAGTCCAACACAGCAAGTGGTAAAAGAGCAGAAACAGCAAAGCATTGCAGAACAAACTAGATAAAACCAGAAGCGTTGCCAGGTTGGGCGCCATCATTACCGTAAAACAGGATGTTTACAGGAAGATACTAAAGATACCAATATGGGAGCAGAGCAGAGTGCAGTGGTTTCCCGACCAAAACGGGAGAATGGCAGGTGTGACGGTGAAGTTCTGGAGTTGGTCAACCGGGTGAAAACAGCCTGATCTGGTTTAACGGCTGAAGATAAGCAAATCTGGAGAACAGAGATTTGTTTGTCGAGTTGTTTTGTCAGACGTGATTTCAAGTTTTTCACTTGTTTTGGTGAAATTTCACAGGCCAGCAGCAGCTTTAGCAGCAGCAGCTTTAGCAGCAGCAGCATTAGCAGCTGCAGCATTAGCAGCTGCTGCATTAGCAGCTGCTGCATTAGCAGCACGCTTAGCAGCGCTGCATTGCAGCAGCAGCTTTGCAGCATTAGCAGCTGCATTAGCAGCTGCTTTAGCAGCAGCTTTGGCTGGCTTTGTCTCCATGTGGGATCCATTCTGCTTGCTGGTCGTTCAGGAACAGAAAGTTCTGCCTGGTGAATAAATATCACATCATCTGCATAACAAGTCAATTTAACGTTTTGGTGGTTTGCAATAAATCCCAGAGGCAACAAGGAGAAAACCAAGAGAGCTAAAGCAGAGCCCTGCGGCACGCCGCTCAGAGAAAGGCCGAACCACAGAATCCACAAAACCACAGCGGGATCCACAGTCAAAGGTCACCATAAGCTCCAGAACCTCCAGAACCACCGGCAGCTGATTGCTGACAGTCCAGTTACTTGGGTCTGGGTTCTGGATCTTGGTTCTGGCTCAGTTAGCTGGATGTTGTGTTGCGTCGCTGCTGGGGATCAATCGCAGCTGGGCGTGTTTGATCCAACTCCAACATCTGGATCTCATCAGCCGGTCCTGCTGAGCCTCTCTGGGTCTGCAGAGGAACCCAAACCTCACCAGAACCAAACTCAGCTTAGCAGAAATATGCGTCCTAAGCACTGCAGCATGTTCTGTCCCATCGCATGGAGGAGACTTGATGTCCTCACATGTCCTCCACTGCAGCAGCTGCAGCAGCAGCTGCATCATTGCAGCACTGACTCAAGAAGACATTTTGAATCCCTAAGAGAACTGAACAAATAAAATGGATATTTAGTTGTTGGTCTTGGCAGAGCTGCCAGTTGCATGTCGTAGTGTTTCTCTGGCTGCTAGCCTTATGCTAGCAGAGCAGGGCTAACTGAGCTAGCATGTGAATCGTGGCTCAGCTGAGGGTCAGCACAGACCAGTGCTTCTCAAATAGTGGGGCGCCCCCCCCAGGGGGGCCCGAGGCTCCGTCAAGGGGGGCGCGTTTGACCTTGGGGAACATGCTATTTTATTTTTTTATTTAGATTTTTACTGTCCTCGAATAAAGTGCAATTGCACCTCCACTACATTAGGGGGGAGTGGCGCTCTCATTGGCAGGGTGTGCGCTCAGTGGTGTCGGGGTTGTGTTGAGAAAATATTTAACAGCGATGAGGAAAATAGGTGGAGAGAAAGAGACAAACGAAAGTCTCCCGGAAGCGAAGACGAGGAAATTTGACGCAGCGTTTGGCTGCACTGTGACAGAGCGGTGAACTTCCAGTGTCTAAAAATGTTAGCAGTGGACAGCATGAAGCCAAATACAGTCAGACGTCACAGACCAAAGACGCTGATAAGCCGCTTGAGGTTTTTCAGTTTAATTAAGGATTTAATTTTATTGTTGAATTTCAGATGCACTTTAAATCTTTCCTGTTACAGTTAATAAAGATATTCTTTGTTGTAAGTGGGTCCATATTTTTTTCTTTTTTCATTCTCTTATACGTTAATAAGGACACAGTGTTATGCAGAGGTGTACTTCTAACAATTTTATAGACAAATACTATTTCTAGTCGCGCCAGATGTTTTGTTGTTCATGACAGACGATAATTGAGAAGCTTCAGTCTGATGAGTGAAGCTTCAGTCTGATGAGTGAAGCTTCAGCCTGATGAGTGAAGCTTCAGCCTGATGAGTGAAGCTTCAGCCTGATGAGTGAAGCTTCAGCCTGATGAGTGAAGCTTCAGCCTGATGAGTGAAGCTTCAGTCTGATGAGTGAAGCTTCAACCTGATGAGTGAAGCTTCAGCCTGATGAGTGAAGCTTCAACCTGATGAGTGAAGCTTCAGTCTGATGAGTGAAGCTTCAGTCTGATGAGTGAAGCTTCAGCCTGATGAGTGAAGCTTCAGCCTGGTCTCATCTGGCAGGACAAACTGCAGCATCTGAAAGCGTCACGTTCCTCAGTTTCACTGAACAGAGTCCAGGAAGTGAAGCCTGCAGCTGCAACACATCATGTGACTCAGAATGAGTTTGTCTCTTTACAGGGATCCACAGTTAGTGCAACATGTTGGATTACATAATTATTGTGCCTAAAAAAATATTGTTGGTATTATGCCAAAACTCATTATTACTTCAAAGTGTACATTAGGCCTGTTGCAATAAACAATAAACCAATTAATCGCAAGATAAATGAAAATTATCAACCTTATTTTATTGATTGGTTTTATTGTTTCTTTCTGCTTTTTTCTCTTTGTATTGATGACGTTGGATCGACTCCCATGGAAACGGAGGAATGGATCAATGAATCAATCTAAACCTAACGATTATTGAAGGCCGTTCAGACTTCATAATCTGCCCTCTTTTGCTTAAACAGCTTTTATTTCCACTTTGGTTTTATGTTTAGTTTTGATTCAAGTGCATTTACATCATGAAGACAGAGTCCATTTTGTTTTTGCTTTATTTTGTTCCAGTTCCAGCATTAAATGTTCTTTTGAAAATAAAGTGCATTTATTTTTTGGAAGCATGTGCTTGCATTATTATGTCATTAGCATTACATAAGCTGAAGGCAGCAGCAGCAACTCTTCCTCTGTTTGCTCCTCATCATCACCGGTTATTTCTAGTTCTGATCGGTTTCAAGGCTCCGGTTCAAATTAAAAGGCTTAATAATAACGTTACTCATCACTGGAGGAGCCGCGCAGTTGGACCGTTACACATCATTTACCCAGAACGTATTGCAGCGTGAGCAACATGGCGGCATTCCTGCGACAATATTTTATTACAATTTATAAAAACTAAATAACCGACAGTATTATTACTGTATTGTTTTTACATCTAAGATAAATATTTCCCAAATAAGGTCTGTTTTTATTTAATCGTGGTTCCTTTTAAGAAGCTCCTGCTCTTCCTGAAGCTCCGCCTCCAGGAAGTCGTCCCAACATGGCTCCTTTATTAACCCTTTAATGTTCTTACCAGCGTTGCTCTGAGCAGCAGCTCCTATGATGAGCTCAGCAGCTGATTGCTAATTGCTGCTGGCTAGTCTGAAGGAGCAGAGTGCAGGAAGAACTGCGCCTCGAAGGCGGGGCTAGGTCCGGCTGAATGGTTGCCATGGAGATGAAAGGATTTCTCAAACATGAAAGATTCAGAGCAACATAGCAGGAAAACATGACAAAGATCAGAAAAGTGATTTTACAACACCGGCCCTTTAAATCTGGTCTTTTTAAAGATGATCCAGGTTCTTGCACATTTTATAAAATGATGTGCATCTAAAATGCTTATTTAATAAATTGATGCCTTTATTCAAGCAGCACATTTCATACACAAGGAGACGCGACGTCTGATTGGTATAAACCATGAATCAGTTGATCAGTGGATCAATACAAACATTGATGTCGGAGATGATAAGAATTTATAAGCAATTCTAAAACATATTTCAGAGTTCCATCAGGAATCTGGATCATCTCGACCCGATCGGCTGGGTGCTCCAACCCAGTTCTGGAACGTCCTGGTTCTGTTGGGTTCTGTTGTGATGACGCTTTGCTCACAGTGTTTGGACTGACTGGGTTGAACCCGACTCAAAACCAGCAGCTGATGGAACCAGGTTCTGCTGGGTTCTGTTCATCAGTAGAGGCGAGTCATGAATCAGAACATTTGCTCCAATAAATCATTAAAGTGTTAAAATGTTGCTGCAACACAGCAGACGGGGTCTGTAGGCGTGTGTGTGTGTGTAGGTGTGTGTGTGTGTGTGTGTGTGTGTGTGTGTGTAGGTGTGGGTGTGTGTGTGTAGGTGTGTGTGTAGGTGTGTGTGTGTGTGTTGGGGGCGGGGCTCTGGGTTCGGTACCGGGTCACTGTGACCTGGCGGGACAAATGGGGCAGCCTGGTTCAGGCTGTCGACCCAACGGTTCCACCAGACACACAGAGCAGAACCAGAACAGAAGCAGAACTGTTTTGGGTCTGAGGGGAGCTCGGGTTCTGCAGTTTGGTGTTTGGACCCTTCAGTGCAGCAGACGTCCTGCTCTGCCCTTTATGCTCCCAGCCAATCAGAAGGCTCTGTGAAGGAACCAAGAGCCAATCATAAGGCAGTTTAGTGGAAGCTCTCTGCTAAGCTAACAAAAGTCGTTTTCTAGAGGTTTTCTGCTCTTTATGCAGAACTTTAGAGTATTTTAGAGAATTTGAACCAACACTCTGCTGGCTGCTAATAGAATAGATATAAATAATAGAATAAAATATATCTATGAACTCGTGTTGCACTTCATTGGCGTTTTATTTGTGATCAATAGCAGCTTTAGCCAGGCGGCTCTGTAGCGCCCCCTGGCCGTGGAGGAAGGCTTTGGCACGAGTTTCTCCTCTTCCTGTTTGCCCTCCATTAAAGGGTGCGGGGCCAAAATCACACTGTTGAAGCCCCATTTGGATCACTATGTCACTGCGGTTCTGTTCCTGCTGCAGTTCCGACTGAACTGGACCAGCAGGACTCGACATCTGCTGGGAGTTTGGACTCCTGCCGAGTCCTGGAGCCGAGTCCAGAGTCCCAGTCCTGGCCTCTAATGGCACAAAAAGCTGAAGAAAGCTCAACTAAAAACGAGATTATTCAGAAACCCCCGGACCTTTGACCTCTGACCCTGTGCTATGACAGAAACATCTGAAAATGATGATAGCTCCAGGCTTCAGTCAAACATTCCTGCTGAAGACGGGACGCGTTCCTCCACAGGAAGCCTCTGGAGCCGAAACCACGGAAAGCAGGAAGCATCTCCGTTTGGCCGTTCGCATCGTCTCCAGGTCCGTTCTGACAGTTACAGCAGAACCCTCCGCTGTAACCGGGCCTCAAGACGTCTGCTGCACGTTTCTCCTGTGGCTGTGGGACTGATGAGGACGGCGCTTCCTCACTGAAGGTCTGAATGACGAGGAACTGAGGCTTCATGTTTTCTTGCTTTCTCTGTGTCCGGTTCACCGGACCACGGCGGGGCGGACCGGCTCCAAGGACCGGCTCCACGGACCGGCTCCAAGGACCGGCTCCAAGGACCGGCTCCAAGGACCGGCTCCAAGGACCGGCTCCAAGGACCGGCTCCAAGGACCGGCTCCAAGGACCGGCTCCAAGGACCGGCTCCAAGGACCGGCTCAGACGGTTTCAGTCCCGTGATTCTGGCAGCGACCAAACAACCGGACCCAGATCCGCTTTCGGAGGCTCTGATGTGAATCCAGACCGATCTCGATCAGAACCAAGTCCAGAAAATGAATGTCTGTTTGGACTTCCTGAGTCACTGTAGCTGGGCATCGTGGGTAAATGGTGCTAACGCTGCTGCAGGCTCTGATTTTACTGTCGTGGACCTGACCCAACCTCACAGAGCCAGAACCATTTCATCGGAAATCCAGCGAACAAGGAACTTCCGTGGACCGTAAACTGGTTCTGAAGGTCTGGACCTTTCACTGGTTCTTCCCAGAGAAACACAGCAGATTGCAGGGCGGCCATGTTTGTTTCTTCCCGCTCCATCTCACCAGAACCAACTGATCCAAAGCCTGACCCGGGTCCACTCTGTCTGAGCTCATCGGTTCCTGGCGGATGGCCTAATCAAAGATCTGACCTACATTCTGCTTCCTCTCCTGGCGGGAACGCGCCGCAGCCTGAGCTGGAGATAAAAACACAACAACGTGAAATATGTTGGCACCAAAACGGCTGGAATCAAACAGCAGCAAGGAGACGGAGTAATCTCTGCTCAGCTTTATTCTTGGTGTTTACTCTGGCATCCGAACCGTTCTGCTTTGTTTTGATAAAAACTGAGAGGATCAGGGTCTAATCCAAGCATCCCGCTCTCATTCAGCTTCTGAAACAGACCGTGACTCCTCCATGGGGACAACAAGATCTCCCTGAAAGGCAGAAAAGAGGCCAGAGTTCACCGGCATATCGCAGCAGGACAGCTGTCAAAACGCGCTCTTCATCCTCCTCCTCGCCACTTCAGGCTGGATTATCTTTCCATCTGATGCTGAGGGCGATGACGGACGCCATGTTTACTGACGGGAACCGTCTCCAACATGGAGCTGCATGTCTGGATCACAGAGGTAAACAGATCTGAAGCTGAAACTGGGTCAGAACTAAAAACAGCCTAACAGCCGAGCTAACGCTAATGAAACCAGCAGCTGACTATCAGTTTAGGAGGGGTCAGAGGTCATCTCCAGGCCAGTGAGGCCACAGTCCTGGATCAGGTCAGACAAGACCAGAGAAGACAGGAAAGTACCAGGATGGACAGAGTTCAATTGAAGCAGATCGGAGTCGGACCGAGGCGGATCAGAGTCGGATCGGAGTCAGTTTTAAGGGACCGGAGTCGGACCGGAGTCGGACCGGAGTCAGTTTTAAGTGGACCGGAGTCGGGCCGGAGTCGAATCGGAGTCGGGCCGAGGCGGACCGGAGTCAGTTTTAAGTGGACCGGACTGGGAAGGTGTGCGCAGGAACCCTCAGTGAGTTCCTGTAAACTGAATCAACTTTCTGAACCTTACAAAGTTGACAGTTTCTGCTGCTCTGCTTTTCTTCAGCCTGTTTTCGTGACCTCTGATCTTCTGTGTGAGGTCAGCATAGTCCTGATTAGGAGATGTTTTGAGGTCATGTGTCATCCTGGTCTTCTAGCCTCCTCGGCATTCAGCAGTCAGCCTCGATGACGAGGCCAGACCTCATGGCGACTCATGATGCGTCATCTGCAGGTCAGCCTGCGGAGCTCTGAGCTTTCATTGTTTCTGCATGTGGAGCTAGACGCTGCTCAGATGAACCATTCTCTCTCTCACACACACATCCCTCATTCCTCTTCCTGTTGTCCTCACTGACAGACTGACCCAACCAGTGAGAGCAACATGTCCAGGACCTGGCAGACCAGGGGACATTTGGTTGAGGTTCTGGGGTCGTTCAGTTGGTCACTACACAACAACGATTCTCTAGAAAAACCTTGGCAGAAGGATGATGGACAGAACTATTGGTGAGGATCCAGCAGAGTTCCCTTAGGCCTCTGAAGACCTCTCTGTGGATGCAGCAGCATCCTGTATAAGGTCTTCCAGAGTGCTGAAGGCGTTCCCGGTTTGCTGCTTCATCCTCAGTGGAACCCTGAGGCAGCCATGCGCCCAAACTGAAATGAGCTTCTGGTCTCGTGTTCTCCCTGAGGAGCTGGACCTTCAGCTCAGACGGTTTCCTCTGAAGCCGACCCTTTGCCCAGTGTTGGAGGTCATCGTAACAGAGATCCCGCCTCCATCTATCTCAGAGGACAGCTCTGGCTAAAGACCTGTCCGACCTCTGACCTCTGTCCCCAACTCGGTCCTTCCTGCTGAACCCAAAGGTCCAGGCCTGCTTGGATCATGTCTGAGCCTTCCTGTTTGGACCTTTCAGTCCATCAAGCGTTTCCTGAGACCTAGATTACCCAGGAACCATCTGAAAGCGGTTTCACTGACTGAGTTCCAGGTACTTCATAATGTGCTACTCTGACCCGTTTCCAGGAACACGTAATAAACACACCGCTATTTCAAATCCAGTAATCAAATTACATTTACTGATGCAACACTGTGGGTTATCGTTTCCCTCAGGAATCAGATCTATTGTCGCTTTCCTCGTTTTCCTCCTCATGTGTCAAACCAGCAGAGGCGAAACAATGATGGAAGACAGAGATTCGTGTTTCTTTTCAGTTATTTTATTACTGTATTTGCATTTCAATCTGGATAGACTCACACAGAGAAGAAAATAGCAGTTAGAAGGTTTAATGATACAAATTCTTTGGCGCTCGGGCCCGGCAGAAGACTGTGAGTCGCGGTAGGCTGCGGTAGGACGTGGTGACTGAGAGATGAGTGTCAGCTGGGTCGCCGAGGCTCCATATTTACTGTCAACTCTTGTATGAAATGAACTTTAACAGCTGCACTGAGGGTACATTAAAAGCAGTCTACCAACCCATCAAGCTACCTAGCAGCAAAAATACTGAACCAATATTTGAAACAAACACAGCGCGGCACGACCCACCAGGCGGTGGCAGCAGAGAGCTGCAACTGCAGTTCAGGAGGTTCTCCACCACCTCAGCTACTTTTAACATCAAGCAGTCAGTAAGTAACTTACCTTTTCAGGGAATAATCAGTAGTTAAGAATTAAGTTATTGTGTGGCGAGAGATTTCAGTTTTCAGAAGATTCTCCTCCCTGCTGAGATCAGGCGGCTCATTTGACAGAACCTGAAGTCAGAAGCTTTCAGCTTGTTGGACCTTCACCTGACCTTCACCCGACCTTCACCTGACCTTTACTTGACCTTCATCAGACCTTTACTTGACCTTCACCTGACCTTTACTTGACCTTCACCTGGATCTAAGATGTTTCTTCTGTGTTTTCTTCCCTGGTTTTGGGGACCCTCCCTCTGCAGCTTTTCTTTACTTCCTGTCTGAGCAGATCAGCTCCACTGGTCCCCATCCTGTTACGTCAGGAGGACGAAGCCCGGCTTGGCTGGATCATTCTGCGTCCTGATGCATGATGGGTATTCATCATGATCCACAGACCAGGTGGAGCCTGGAACAGGAACGGACAGAAGCTGAGCTGATGATGGGAACAAGTTTTCATGGCTCCATCTGACAAAGATGACTGACTTTCTCTTCATAAATCCAGCTGCTGTCAGGCCTCTCACCTCACACCTCCATGTTGGCCCAGGAGCCGAGGCCCCGTGAGATAAACGAGCTGCTGCTGAACGTCTGTAACAGTCCAAACACTCGACCAGTCACACAAATCCAGATAAAAGCCTGAGCTTTCCAAAAATAAAGTCTGCCTGAGGCCGACCGCCACACTGAGACGCTGAATAATTGGACCCTAATCATTTGGTGTTTCTCTGGTAAGACAGACTGGAGCTTAACTTTATCCTGTTTTAACATCCAGCATCAGGTTGGAAACGACCGGTTCTGTTCCGTTGTGACCCAGACTCACCTAGTGGACAGGAACCAGCAGAGCAGCAGGGATGCTTTGGTTTGGTTGGCCTTTTCTTTTAAAGGGGCAGACTATCATGTCTGAACGAAGCTGATGATCGTCGCTCCTCTTGGACGGACCAGGAAGAAAACAAAGATGGCGGCCGCGCGGCCTGCGTTGCTGTTGGTCACATTAGTGCAGCCATCGTTTTTGAAAGTCCAGATCCGCTCCGACTTCAGTCCAGCCACAGAAGCAGCAACAACATCCAGGTCCAAAAGGATTTTTCTTTTGGATCGAGGAATCACACCAGAACCGGACTAGAGCTGGTTTGGAACCGGATTAGGACCAGCTGCAAAACTGGGCCTGGGTCCAGTTGTGTGGTCTGCACCAAAGTTCTGACGGGGCTATTTACACCAGGAGAACCGACCCGGCACTGCGAGAGAACCAGCTGATTTACAGATGAAGCATGCTGTATGGTACCATGCGGGTATGGTACCATGCGGGTATGGTACCATGCGGGTACCATGCGGTATGGTACCATGCGGGTACCATGCGTATGGTACCATGGGGTATGGTACCAGTATGCCTTAGGTTATCATCTGCTGGTAGAAATGCAATAGAATAATCTGAATGATGATGTCAATAGTAAACCAAGCATCTGAAAAGAATCTTTTGATTTTACTTCTCCTCCCTCTGCTGTGTCTCTACTATTATGTAGCCCAGGATGGAAAAACTGATAAATAGGCCTCTGTACAGCATCCTAAGGTCTATGTAAGTGTAAATTTCTACTATTACTGCTGAACTTTTTTATAACTAACAAACTCATCTAAATGCACCAAAGAACCATCCCAAGTCTGAAGCTTCAAATTACAGCTCAGAATTGCCTCCCATGGACAGATTGTACAGGCATATCACACATTTTCTGACTGCTTAGAGCCTGTTGAGTATTTTTGCTGTTAACTCTTGTATCCCTGGAAACCACTGAGATAAAAGAAACATATCTTGTTTGGTCAAAAGGGGTGGAAAAAGTTATTTTTGATGTAACAAGCTGTAGTGGCCTCTGTGTTGGTCAGAGGCTCCAAACCTGGTTGAAATGAAAGCCAAGAGTGTCCCGTTAAGATGATACCCAACATTGCATTATAGACCTTTGACTAACGCCAACCATGAGCCTCCAGCAGACATGCAGCTGCTCTTTATTTTGTATCCAGGCTGCTGTGTTGCAGACTTTCTGCCCTCTTGAAAATGAGACCCAGATCTCAACGAAGTTCACCTGGTTAAATTAAGGAAATACAAAAACGTGTCAAGAGACGGCATTTGTCCAGAGTTGTTGATTTCACCATGTCTCTTCTCGTAGGTCAGACTGGGTTCAGACGATGCTTGGATCGTTCCTTTGTGCCACAGAAATCCTTCCTGTGGCCCCAGGGCCTAACCTTGACCTCGCTGCCGTCCATCCGTCCATTGTCTTCCACCCTTGTCCCACTGGGGGCAGCAGGGCTGCTGCTGCCCCGCAGCTGTCAAAGGGCAAGAGGCGGGTCACCCTGCTGGGTGTCTTAAGTTCACAAAACGCTCCCAGCTTCACACGCCACACTGAACCACTGCAGACAGCTGGCCCAATCAGAACCTTGGGAATCTGCTGACCCAGTCTGGGAGGAGACCGGATGAAAGATTCTCAGACATTTTGTTCCTGAGTTCAGCAGAACCAGAGAGGGAACCGGCAGACCAGGACGGTTCTGACCCGAGCAGCACGAGCCAAAACCCGAGCTGGGACCACTGCAACACCTGAGGTCCCGATCCTGCTGGTTCTGGTCCAGAAAGCAGATGGACCTCAGTACCATCAGGGCTGACTCTCCAGGTCAGTTCTGGACGAATCTTTGATGGCGAGAGACTGATTGATCAACGATCAGTGATGATCAGTATAACTGATTGTAGCTTATTATTGCTGCCAAAGGAAAAGTGAAAACTGACTGAAAACAACTGAAGGAAAACTGGATGCAAAGTTCAAGAAAATACAGTGAACAGCAACACACACACACACACACACACACACACACACATACACACACACACACACACACACACACACACACACATACACACACACACACACACACACACACACACATACACACACACACACACACACACACACACACACACACACACACACACACACACACACACTCACACACACACACACAGACATTAATCTAGTGTTTCCCGGCAGCTCAAAGACTTGGCAACAATAAAGTGATTAAACAGAGAAAAGCACCATGTTCCCACTGATTTAATGAGTTTGTGGCAAAGTGTGTGTGTGTTTGCGTGTGTGTGTGTTTGCATGAGTGTGTGTGCATCAGGGTATTACCATCAGACAATACCACAGCACAAGATGAGACGTGTGAGAACCTTCCAGCGTCGCCCTCTGACCCCCACCTGAGGGTGCAGGATGTTTTCACCAGGGCTGCCTTGCAGCAGGAAGGTTTTGGGTTTGAATCCCTGCCTGGTCCTGCTGTCTCCTCTGGTTCTAACACCACCAGCATAACGGGGTCTGACTTTAGGACTTTGTGTAGGCCTTATGGTCTTTAGCCAAAGACACTAAAATCTGACTCCTCCATCTTGTTTCCATCCGGTGAAGCAGGAAGTTGCTCTCAGTGTCTTCTGTGTCGTTTCCTTTAGTGGTTCTTGGTGCAGCGCCCCCACAGGCCAGGAGGGGAACAGGTTGGTTTGACTCAGAGTGAAGAGGTGAACTGCAACTGAACTAATTGAGTCTGTGATAAAATCATCTATCTAACCACAAGGTGGTGATGTTCAGTAATTTCTAGTAAAATTTGCTTGATTCTGCATGCTAACAGCCTGAGCTAGCAGCCTGCTCCCTGCATGCTAGCAGCCTGAGCTCATTGCGTGCTGAGGAGCTTCATGTCATCATGCTGCAGAAGGACAGCACCACGTTGACTGGAGCAGCCAGAGCCACGTGTCTCCAGTCGCCGTAGCGTAGCGTGGTTCTGAAACACACTGGCCCGGCTCTGCTGTCCACTCTGGGTTTATCCCTGCTTAAGGTGGCGCTTTAGGTCAACCTGTGTTTTAGAAAATTCCTGCTCAATCCTGCAAAAGCTGCCAGCTATCTTTAACAGCTACTACAGTAAATCTGCTTAGCATGCAACAGGAACATTACGTTAGGAACAGTGACCACGAGCAGCGCTTTACTCCACAACAACAACAGCAGCCAGCTGGCCTCTGCCTGATGGCATCCGCTCCTTTCACAGCAGATTATCACAAATGGACAAATGGTCACAGGACAACAAGGACGTTCAGTCCAGAGCTCGTCTTCCAGGTCTTGCATGTTTTACCTGTTCCAACTCACCTGGACCAGGTGAAGCATCATCAGCAGAACTTCTGCAAAACGCTGCTGAGGAAACACAAAATCTGACATGGACTCTCATGTTAATTACAGAAGCAGCAGAAGCAGCCAAGGTCTCCAAAGTGTAAATCCTAACCACATTTCAGGTGAGGGATGGCGAATGGCATTAGTCTAAATGTAGCCCCTCCACGTTTTTCTATGGTAATTGTTCTGGAGAGGAGGGCAAAATGCTCACCATGACATGCAGCGGTAAATGACTTCCTGCACTCAACCAAAGATATGACAAGTTTAAAGTCTAATAGAACGCCAGGAAATCATGGCAGGATTTCTTTCTTTCTCTTTAGAAGCAGATCCAGCGAAATGTCACCAGCTCTGCTAATGAATCAGCTCCGAGTCCACCAGCAGAGAAAACCAGAAACACTGCAGCCAGAACCAGCCAGAACCAGCCGGAACCAGCTAGAACCAGCCGTAACCAGCTAGAACCAGCCGGAACCAGCTAGAACCAGCTGGAACCAGCTGAACCAGCTGAACCAGCCGGAACCAGCCGGAACCGGCCACAACCGGGCAGAACCAGCTAGAACCCGTTTCTACGATCAGAGTTTTCATAACCTGCAAACTGAACCTACTATAATCAGCCAAATTCCTAAGCTGCTGAGACGGGTGAATAGGAAGAGGGCAGCTGTTCCTGAAGCAAGGTGAGTAGATTAGCTCCTCAGAGAGGTCATGACCTTTCTAGCTGCAGCGTCACAGCATAACAGCAGCAACACGGCAGCAGAGTAAACAGCAGGTCCAGGAAAACCCGTTCCACTCTGGGACAGAAAGTCCCGTCATGGACGCCGATTAGCTGTTGAGTAACGCTGCAATTCAGCCATCATGGAGCAAAGTGACCCTGAGACGACTTTAAGGACGGTCCAAAAACAGGGACACCTTTAACACCAGCCTGACTGAGCGCCCGCTAAAGCCCCATCAAGTCATTAGCGCTAAATGAGATGATGATGAGGAAGAGGAGGAAGAGGAGACCCTGTTAAGTCTCAGTGATTACAATGTCAGTGATGGATAACATGCATGGTTAGACGTAGTGATGCAAAAAGGAGATGTGCATTATGTGTGCTGCATCTGGGTGCTGCCTTGTGCCGACGCCAGAATGGATGCAGAATCAGGACTTTTCTGAATAAAATGATGTGAATAACAGACAGTCTGTGAGTGAATGAAGAGGCAGCAGGTAAACATTCAGGTGAGCTGACATTACTAGTAAAACAAAGTAACATTCAGTTAGCGTAGCTAGCTTTTCAGTTAGCGTAGCTAGCTTTTCAGTTAGCGTAGCTAGCTTTTCAGTTGCTGCACGCTTTCTTCAGTTAAAGGAAGGCTTTTCAAAGATGCAATCGTTTCCTGCATATTTCCTGTTCTATATCATCAACTTTAATTGAAAGCGTCTGCAGTTTAAAGGTAATCAACATGTTTCAGGGTCATGTGACCATCCAGGTCGTCTTGTTTCAGGCAGTCATCAGCTCGCCCTCCTCCGTCAGATTCACACGTGAAATAATGAGGCTTAATCCTCCGCATGACGTTTACTGCTTTAAGGTTAAATGAGGCGATAATCGCCCACCATTGTCCTGCTCGTTTACTTATGATTATGCACAGTCTGACAGGTTTCCCTCTGTTGTTGTGTCCATGCTGGAGGTCTCCGTGTCACGCCATCCTCTAATGAAAGGACGGCTACAGCGGCAGCACCGCCACAAAGCCCGCATTCTGCAGGATGTTGACTTTCCACGGTGACCGTTTGCTGACCGACGGCAGCCTCACATGTTGGGCTGAATTATCTCCGAGTCCCGTTGAAGAAAACAGGTCAGAATGTTCGGCTTCTCTTCATGGGAGATGGACCCGTTTGTTCTGAGCTGCTGGTCCGTTTCAGGACTGCGTGTCGACCACCAAGCCTCCCCAACAGCTTCTGATTGTTTCATAATGAAAACAAATACAGGAGGATTCCAGGTCAGACCAGGAAACCTTTGATCGACACAAATGGAGAAGAGAAAATAACCTTTGACCTGAAGCTGAAACAACATGATCCAGATGTTCTCTGTACCTTCAGGCTGGTTTTCCAACAACCTGAAATGTCCTGATGAGTTTCGCTGCTTCAGATCAAACTCAGCCGTCAGCATCGGCCTGAACCCCGTGCCGCTCCGTCTCGCATTACCTGAAGGTGTTTCAAGAGTCTGTGGAGAAAAACTCAGCTGCCACCGGTACTGGTGAACCCCAGGGGCCATTTCCCCCCCGATTATGTTCTTATGGTTGAGCTAAACCTGCGACAGACCACCGACCCGACCACCGACCCGACAAGGCGACCCGACCAGGCGACCCGACCAGGCGACCCGACCAGGCGACCCGACCAGGCGACCCGACCAGGCGACCCGACAAGGCGACCCGACCACCGACCCCACCAGGCGACCTCGACCAGAGACCCGACTGTACATGACTCCATCACCATCCATGGCTGCCCATCACATCATCTGACTATAATCTTTTCTGCTTGTTTGTCATGCTTCGCTGTGCTTCTGTCTTCTTCTTCTCCTCTCTCCTCCCCTCCTCCCAAAATGTCACTGAAGACACCCTATGGCTGGGCATCCACCGGCGACCCGACCATCACGACTATGACCCACCACCAATTCGACCAGGCAGCAATGGAACGAAGTACAAC